>JBCEWC010012049.1:0-16169 GCA_038996855.1 Solanum aculeatissimum
TTTAGGGGTTTAGGATACCTTAAGGGACCAAAAGGGGGCTTAGGGAAATGTTAAATCACAAAAATACCATTAATAAACCAGAACTTTTTACTGAACACAACACCCAAAAGGCTGCTACAGTGCCTTCAAATGGTCACACAGGCCGTTTACCATGCCGTCAAGTTGTACTTAGCCAATTTTCCACATGAACTCTCGGAGGACTTTCTGTTACATTTGAAGAGCAACCAAACGGACCATCTAAGGTGAGATGTCTCATGTCATGCACCGTATGACCTCCCTTAAACTCAAAAATAATGCCCAAGCCTTGTCCTAGACACTGTCCAACTTCACGGAACAGTAGACGACTCGTTAAGTGTCAAACGACCCATTAAAGGTCCTGTCAACCTACACTTGGCTTAGGGGTGGTTCCAAGCCACCCCAAGCTCACTGTAACATCACACGAGACATTAGACGGACCGTTCAAAGTTTAACGATCCGTGCAAATTTCCTTGGCCATTGTTTCTCAGCTTATCTTCAATGGCTTCCGAATTTTAGACAGTCTCACTATTTGGGCCATATCTCCCTCATCCAATATTCATATTGAGTGAAACCACTTTTTTTGCAATGTTAAATCAAAGAACGTCGATGTGATATGTGGTAGCTCACATGGTTCATCCCACATGAAACGTTATGACTATTTGAAGTTGAACGTCAAAACTGTCCCTCTAGGCCACTTTCTAGCCCAATTTGCATTTGGCCACTTAAACTCAACCCGTGGATACCAAAACTCAACCATGGATTGTAGTACATCATAGAATGCCAACCATAAGTAGATTTCAAAAATATTCGGGTTGTTACACTAAGAACGAGCTCCTTCTAGTTTTGGTATTTCTAGTACCCCATTCTCTATTTGTCTTTTCCATCTTTTCGATTCTGTGACAACCTCTGTAAAAGTGCAATTCATAAATGATCCTCTAGTGAAGGTATCTTCCACTACCTTGCCATTATCATCCAAGGCTCTATAGAAGATTTCAAGCAGGGAATTCTCCGTGATTTGATGATATGGGACACTACTTAAGTACTTTGTGAACCTTTCCCATACCACACTTATGGACTATCTCGGTGTTTGTTGGAAGTTGTTTATCCTGTCTTTGAGCTTCGACTTCTTTGACCATGGAAAGTATCTCCCTAAGAACGCTTGTTACATGTCTGCCTATATTGAAATTGAGTTGTATGGGAGCTCAGATAACCATATAGTTGCTTCACCAGTAAGAGATTATGGGAAAACATGTAGACCAACGACATCCATGGATAAATTTTGGTTTCCCATAATACTCTTACAAATGAATAAAACATTATGTAAATGAGCATATGGATCCTTGGATGGAATTCCCAAAAACAACCTTCTATGCTGTAGCATCTGCAACAACCCACTCGAAATAGTGAACTTTGAATCCGGTGGCAGTGGTTGTAACACAATCGTGCCTATGACAACCACAACATTCAGATCAAATCCAAAGTTATTCCATGCACTAACCCTGGCTCTCTGTGCAAGTGGATGATCACCCTCTTGGGGTTGGTTTATCACCCATTGAATAGTGGATTGTTCCGTACATAGTCTTCCTCTATTCTCAGTTGGTCAATTACATCGTTCACGTCACATGCAGCTATGTCGCGAGCCATTCTAAGCAAGGTTCTCTGTAACTCTAGATCTTAAGGAGTCAAGGGCCTGCCTCAATTTCATGTATTTGGCATATACCATACCTAAGCACTGAAAAAGAAAAAAAATATTTGAAAAAGTGTAAAATAGAGAAATAAGGATTAATAGTCAAATCACTCAATTAATCTGATCCAAAATTCGTGTTCCTCATAAATGACACCAAAATTTGATACGCCCAAATTACACCTCCCGAAAGAAGTATAAAGCAATTTGTCAAAGATAGAACCTAACCAAGGTTGGGATCGATCCCACAGGAAATATGGTCCAAACTTAATTTTATTGGCATGAATTCTGAGCTATTAACTGAGTTATTTCCAAGAATGGAGAATTTTCAATTAAATAAAAATAGTAAATAAAAAGCCTATTCTATAATCAATTTGTATGTGAGTGTTGGAAAATCAATAAAAGTATACAACTAGGGTGTTGTGTTCCCCATGAATTCATAACATAGATAACCTCATAATACTAACCTTTTCTAGTGTGTAACATGCAAAACTAGTAAGTTATGTTCACCTAAGTCCTTGGTCCAGAAAATAGATGAATTTCACCATGTAACTTGGTCCATCTATGGGTGTATGCATAACTAACCTTTACCATGGTCCCAAATTTAGCCATTCCTTGATCCGTTCAAGCTAATTAGATGAGTGTAATCACATATAAATCTCTATTTTTTCCATTCGTTACCCCCTTGGTCCGGTAAGTAAGAATAAGAAGAGTTCTAACGTTGACCATCATTAAAAAATAATTAAAACAAATAGATAAATAATAAATGTATGCACACTATCCAAAGATTACTAATTATTTAATTTTGCTCTGTTAATTCTTCATGGTTCTCATAACCCTAATTGTGGAATTTACCTATTCATGTTTGTAAGATGATGATCAATAATAAACGTTTTAATCACAATCATAAACTTACAATTAGAGTAGACGAAAACCCAAAAGCTTTGATTGAAATTCAAACGTCAAAACTACCCCAAAATTACAAACAATCAAAAACTAATGTGTTCACACTATTAAACTGAGTCTAAACAGAAATCATGGCATGATATGTAAAGGAGAAACCTAAAAATCTATATATAAACATCAAAATTCCAATTCAAAATGAACTAGGAACAATAAATCCGACATTTCCACAAACCAATTTACGGATCGTAACTCATTCCACAACTTGTGGTTTCCTCTGTAGTTTGCACTATGTAATTTCAGGTGGGCGATTATGAACATCGATTTACGGTCTATCATTTCATTTGACTCGTAGTATCACCTCGTAAACTGAAATATTAATTTTCAACACTTCAACTATGATCCCTATTTTATGGGTCATACTCGGAACCACGACTTGTACTATGTCCTCGTAAAATCTAACTTTTGTCCAGGCCACTGTATATACATCCACGAATACCATCTATGACTTGTGAATCAAATCATAGCCCATAGATGCAATCGTAAAATGCGAACAATAATATAACAACCACTTGATGTCAATCAAAATATGCCGAATCCTGTTTCCTGCAAAAATACCACAAATGCACATCAAATCCACTAAAACGCACCAGAGAACATACAAAATTTTAAGTTTAAAGCATAAAAAATATCGTCTTTTGTGGCACATCACTTAGGACCAAGGAGATCGCTTCAGTGAAGGTTCAGTGGCTCCATCGGCCAGCCGAGGAGATGACTTAAGAGACAGAGTTAGATATGCATGCCAGATCCCCCCCCCCCCAACGTCTTGAAGCCCTAGGTACTTTTCTTTATCTCATGTTCAAGGACGAACATTGTTTTTAGAGGACGATGATGTAATGACCTTAAGGCCTTTTTTAGAAATTCTAAAAGGCAATTTTACCCTTTCAATTAACTTTATCGAGTGTTACTTAGTCAGTTTATGTTGTTGGTTTTGGAAAATAGTCAAAAGGTTAAGAAATATGTGATTTCTGAGTTTTAAAGGCTTAAGTTGGTTAAAAGTGAAATTTTGTACCATTTGAAGTTTTTGATCTCAGAATTTTGACATTTCCATCGATTCTGGAATGTTGTAATTTGTCCAGAAGTGCCTTCATTTTCAGATTTGAGATTGTTTTGTGGATTTGAGGTCCGAAGTTAGAAGGTTAGTTAAAAAGTAGAAAAGGTTTGCTTTTGGTCAACATTTTTAGTTCAGATGCTCAAATTAGATTTCTGATGGTTCCGCTAGTTTTGAGAGGTGATTTTAGGCCTAAGAGAGGCATCGCCATATTTTTCAAAAGTTTTGAGGGCATTTTGATCTTTTTGAGTTTTTCATTAGTTTAATTGCTCTTTATCAAGTTTCGGATCAAGAAAAATTCAGATTTGATTTTTGATAATTCCATTGAGACTAGAACATCAAATTTACTAGAGTATCATATATGGATTGTGTGCATGATATTCAGAACGAATCTGAAGGGTTCATTCTGTGAAATTTGATGTGTTGGTAAGTTGTTAGTTTCTGATGCAAGTTTCTTCTCCGCGTTCGCGACCAAGTCATCCTAGTTAGTAGGAGAGGATCCATGTTTGTGTAGTACATGGATGGGATACCTTTGCGTTCGTGGGACCTTCTTTCACATTTGCGGAGAGTTGGGACTTTGTAATCTGCGATCACGGATGGGGGTCTGCGTTGCGGAGGTCATTAAATACTTATTTTCACCATTTTTGAGTTCCAAATCTTGGATGGACAATTTTTGAAGAAAATCTTGCGAGGAAAATATTTGGGTAAGCATTTTTAGCCTTAAACCGTGGATTTCCATTACTTATTTTGTAATTTTTATCCTAAGTTCTTGATTTCAAACTCCTATTTTTATGGTTTTCAAGAATGTAAACTTTAGAAAAAATGGTGATTTCTATCTCGTTTTCACTCAAATTTTATGAATTTTTAAACTCAGTTTTCATATTCACCCTTTTTTGAAGTTAATTAATTTTTGAACCATTTTATCCTCGGTTATGAACTATTGCAATATAGGTATGGGTATACTCCTTATGATGTGTATGTTATATTTTTGATAATGGGTTACCATTTTGAAAGTTGATTTTATGGTTGTTCATCCAGTTGAAGTGTTCATGTACGGTTTAGCCTTGAGATAGGTTTGACTAATCCTTCTTGGGACTGGGGTTGAGTAATTGGGTATTCATATGTTTTAGATTATGGATAACATGTTAGTTGGGTGTGATATTGTGATATCCACAAAGTAGTTATACTTGTTAGAATATCTATTGGTGAAATTGATTCTTACTTGTGATTGTGACCTCTTTATTTTATAATTGATACTATTGAGATACTCATGGAATAAATTGAGAACTGTGATGAGTTGTGAATTATATCGATGCATGTCATATATTGAGAAGTGGTCTTTTAAGTTGATTACAACTAGTGTCATATTTTTGAGAATTAAAAAGAGGAACCTTTTATGATTAAACTA
Source organism: Solanum aculeatissimum (assembly GCA_038996855.1). Taxonomy (NCBI): domain Eukaryota; kingdom Viridiplantae; phylum Streptophyta; class Magnoliopsida; order Solanales; family Solanaceae; genus Solanum; species Solanum aculeatissimum. Next base: position 5,125 of record JBCEWC010012049.1, read on the forward strand.
TAGAGATCTTATCATTTATATATACATATATGACTTTCAAATGGTCTATACATTATACTTGTACTCATTCTCATACATCTATACTGTGGAAACCTGTTGTGATGAAATGCCTTTGTGTAAGAAAACGTGACACCTTTAAAAATCCTTGACCATGTATAGGTGGCAAGACGATGGATATATTGGGATTGTGTGTGAGGTATATGGTCTGCGAGACCCATCAGGTCCCCTTAGTCTATGCACCACAACCGACATAACATAAAGAAAGAAGGAACCAGTCCTCATTCGAGATCCGAAATAAGGGTATGGAGTTTATCCATGGAGTCGTCACTCGATGAGGGTGTATACCACAGGCTATGCTACAATCTTGATTCCACCAACATCATTTAGGCATTGCATTGCATACATTGTATCTATTGTACTAACTTATATTGCTTTACTTGTTATTTCTGAAATTATGTGTTTACGTTTACTCGCACCGCTTTATATAAATTGGAAACACCCATGATAGACTGATTTTCTTAAATGCAGGTGGAAGCGTTCCTAGTTTATTACATAATTTACTTAATTTCTAATATCAAACCTACTGGGTACATATTATTTGTACTCACCCCTAACCCCTGTAGATTCTGGTCAGGGTTTCCCCCAAGGCAGTTGATTGATCGTGTAGTTGGCCCTCCTCAGATCTAGTGGTCAGACTCAAGGCTCCGAGTTCCCATTGGATGCTATCCTTAGTTTTGCAATCTTTATTTACTTGCCGGAGACTGTGATATACTTATTCTGTGTTATGAAAAATGCTCTTTAAACTCGTGACACCACATTTTGGAATATGATTAGTGTTTTGTGTGTGGTTACTTATCTATTTATCTATATATTTATCCTCTGTCGAGATTACTTTTATTATTTATTCAGATTTTTTGGTGTCTCGTAGTCATGACCCTGTTTTTGAATCATGACAATCATCTCTATTCATTTCATCTTACCGAAAATGCATACCTCCCTCTAACTTATCCTTGAAGGAATAACTACTAGACTCTAGAGTGCAAGAAGCAAAAGCAGATAGCTCCACACAACATAGCTCCAAGTAACAATCATTGTCTCAAATTTCAGTTGATCTTTAGAAGTGGAATCACAGGCATAAAGATAAACCTTAGTAGGAAATTTGACCATCACCACCCATTGGCATAAGAACATGAACATATGAAGGACCATTTGTGCAATTAGCAATAGGAGTTACTTTTGGCATAGAATCTGCAAGTTCTTCTTATAAAAACACGATAATATTGAGAAAGAACTTGTTATTCAAAATTCAATACATTGTACAACATAGTTGTCAGAAGTTTTTTTATTTTGGGCAAATTTACCATTATACATAGTGTTTAGTGACCTTTTATTAGAAATAGAAAATCTCAATAAGGATAAGTACAAGAAAGGAGGGTTAGGCCTTACTATTTACCAATCCTAATGAGGTAACAAATCTCTCCTAATGAACAAGCATGAAGAAAATAAGAGCTAAAGAGAATTAGGTATTTTGTGATCACATAAAATTAGTAATACTCTGTATGATGATATTACAAGTGAGGATGCTTAAATAGTGCAAAACTATAACAACCACGAAGAAGGTTGAGTTATTGACCTCAAACATCCTTTTAAAGATGTATGAATTAAAAAAGATTGATTGCCCATTTAAATTAACCTAAAATATTTTCTCTTGTCTTCTTCATCAAATTTTTCCAACAATACTTGACAGTTCATCAGTTCTTCTTGGAATTATTGGACCTTTTTGAAGTTATTGACACTTTCACATGTTCTTCTTAGTCAGTCGTATTGGTAGGTGCCTTGAAACAAAATCTCCGGTCACTTTTCCATCCGAACCATTCTTTTTTTCATACTTCTTTTTGTCATTACGTTGTTGCCTTAAGTATCCTCATCCTTAGCTGCATTAACAAAACAATGATCCTACTAGTCACCTTCCTCAAAGCTGTCCTCATCTTGTAAGTAAGCAAACTGATTTGGGGTGAAAGTACTACTACCACCAACTTGTAGTTGTTTGTTAATGTTAATACGTGTAGGAGAAATAAACTTTTCACCATTAGAACTCACCAATGCATCAATAAACTCCTTTTCACCAACAAATATTTTTGTAAAATTACAGCCTGTTATTGTCGCCCATAATGTAATGGAGATGAAACATCGGTAGTGCTACTACTCTTAGGCACAAAGGTTGGTGCTTTCGGGATCAATATTTTATGAGGTGTGACATACTCATCCTCTTCTTCTACCATATTTTCCACTCGACTCTCACTTGTATCACATTTTTGCCCACTAGAAGTCGTAAACTATTTTTTGCAGCTTTTTTCGATGCCACCACATTCCAATCATTACCTTCAAGTTGAGCACAGTTCTCGACACTAGATTTTTCTATTTGTTGTATTGCCTCATGTTCAACATATGATTCATGTGCATTAACATCACCTAATTGTTGTTTCGAATCAACTAGTGACCCAACAATCACAACTTTTTAATTTGTATTCTCCAACATTTTAGATACACCACGGTGTATTGTAGATGTCGAAGAGTCAACTTTCGCCTCATTTTTATTTATCCTCAATGAACACTGATTGTGATGTCTTAACAGCTGCCAAAGTTGAGGCATGCCCCAATTTTTTGATGTGCACCTTGGCACCCCCCAAATCCTTATCAGATTCATGTTCAATACCTTGTGCATCTTTATTAGATATTTTTCTGCCAACAAACAATAATTCTAGCCTACTTGAGATTTAGGATTACTCTGAACCAAAACAAGACTGGGATTATTGTGTATTGCATCATCAAATTTTGATGATTCAATTATCGCCAATACATTATATTTGGTGCACGTATTGGGATTTTATCGTCAGCTCTTTGAATAATTTCTTCTAGTCCCCTCTTCTCATTCAAGATTTCCCTTGCGTCACCCTTATATTTCTCGATATCACGCACAATTTCTTCTTCTCGTTCACCCCCTTCTTGATCATGTATTATCTTCTTTTTCAAGATTAGATGACAATTCGTTTCGGCATGACCTTGCTGCTTGCAATTTGAACAATACAAAGGAAGATTACCATAGACAATCTCCTAAGAGTGCTCCAACATCTTACCATATTCCTCATCCAAATATTGTAGGTTAGTTTGTGTAGTTCTTCCTGTACTCTTGTTATGCTAGGTCTTGATCAAACTTAAGTTTCTTTATTGATTGCAATTGGGCGCCCCACTGCCGATGCAATTGATAAAAGAGATTTTCTAGCTAAACAAACTGGTAGGCAAACCTGACAGGGATATCCAAGCTAATGCTCTTCAAGTTTCTTCCTTTGGGTTGAAAGAAAGAGTCTATAGAAAAATTCTATAACTATAGAGCTCGTCATTAAACTGATACAAAATCCTCATATTGATCACAACGAATTAAAATATATTTTGTAGCAAGTAACCCAGTTAAACATTGACCTTTTTATAGAAAATTGGTTTGGAAGAATGCTCTACAACTCTTGGATTTCTGGTGCACCATATGAGAACATCATCACTATGTCTTGGTGAAGTTCCTCTTCAGTAGCAAACTCATCTAACTCCTTAAACGTGAATTTTATGGTTTGTTCTCCATGTACATATTGGATCTATTTCAATTGTGTTTTCGACACAAATTATGCAGGAATTATAGATATGATTTATGCAGAATATGTAGGTTTCCGTAGTGACTCTCCCTTATCCATAGGCTGGGGAGAGGATGACGAAGCGATGGAGTGCCTTAAGTCGCCATCCCAGTTGCCTAGAGAGAAGAGAGTGCTTTAGGGTTTTTTGAAATTACAAATAAAATGTATTATTGTCAGAAGTTGAGACTTCAAGTAAATCAGATTATTTTCATTTTCAGGCAAGGAGACTGCAAGTAAACATTTGTTTCATTTGCTTGATTGCAATTGGACGCTCCACTGCCAAATGCAATCGATAAAAGAGATTTTCGAGCTAAACAAACTGGTAGGCAAACCTGACAAGAAGTTTCTTCCTTTGTACAGGTGCATTGCGTGCAACCTGATTTCTCTCCCTTTCTCTTCTAGTGGCCACTGGACAATCCCTCCTCTTGTGACCAATTTCCCCACACTCAAAGATACCATCTCTACCAGCCATACACTCTCTCATATGCATCCTACCACACTTTTGATAGCTAGAGTATGGGTGTCTGTCCTTCTTGTTCTATCACGATCCAAAATCGAATTGCGACCAAAGAAGAATGTAATAAAGCGGAAACCATCACAACATATCATAAGAAATCCCAAAATCTAAAGTCATGAGTACAAAAACATCTAAATAGTGCAGAAGAATAAATATAACTATATCAGAATAGGATACAAAATTGTCTCATAATATCTAATACAAAGTCTAGAAGGAAACAACAAATATAATCTCAAGGATCCACGATGACTCGAAGTCTGAGCCTCACTGCTAAGATTTGAGTAGATGGAGAATAACTCAGCTAGAATGATCAACTACCCTGTGCGGGTCCTGTGCTCGATTTGCAGGGAGGAAACAAAGTAAAGTGAGTACACCGAAATGTACCTAGTAGGTTTAATCGACTGGGTAAGAGAAATGAAACAACTATGTAATAACGAAGAATACTATCATCTGCATCCATAAAGGTTAGTGCACAATAAACATATACTTAGTGGTACGATAAGATCTCCATAATCACCAACAGTACTATACAATGAGAGATATGAACAAAAACTCATCAAGCCATATACCAAGTATCTCACAACCTTGCTACCTGCTCGTGGTCATGGAATATCACAGTGTCTCGGTCTTGCCACCTGCCGTGGTCAAGGGGTATCACAATATCTAAACCCTGCTACCTACCCATGGTCAAGGAGTTTCACAATATCTCAGCCTTGCCACCTGCCTGTGGTCAAGGGGTATCACAATATCTCAATCTTTCTACCTACTAGGGTCAAGGAATGGTACAATGCAACATGGGGTAAAATACAAGGTAATGATATTATCTAGATATGCATGTATATATTATAGTATCATAACAAGAATATCGATACATGAGTCTCAAATACTAATGGAGAATAATACCACGTGTCATAACTAGTGCCTCAAACCACCAACATGTCTCAAATCAACATAATTATATTAATAGTCAAGAGTACCAACAATATCAGATTTCACTCATCCTAGATATACAAGTATGCAAACAATACCGGACCTTACTCGTCCCGAAATAACCACATGATCCTCAAAAATATCTCATAAGCCTTTGAGTTATAGCATATTACCTAAATAGTATCACAAGTCTCATAGTATCAAATTTAACAACCCAACTTATCTCAATTCACAAGATTTCATCTCAATTTAATCAATAGGATCACAATTACTCAAATTTTTGTCTAACCGGGATCATATTTCCATCAATATTCCAACATATCAATTTGTTTATTCATGATTCAGTCTATATCTCATAATTACAACATAACACATGATTAATAACTCAAATTCAGTCCCCAAAAGGTTAGCCGAACCTACCTTAATGCTGAAACCACACTCGGATAAGCTTTCAATCAACCCAATTGACAAAATGACCCCTGAATTGATCAACCACGGTTAACAGTAGATACTACATGTCAAAGAGGTGCATTTTGATACTCATATTGACACGAATTAGGAATAGAGGCAAAATAGTTAAAATTAGGGATAGAATTTAAAGTTCTCGAATCTTAAAATTGACCTTAAAATTAGGTTCCACACAAAAAATAGAGCCTGTGGGTGAAAATCTCACAAAAATCAGGTTTAAAACGAATGAGAAATCAACATTTAAAGTTAAGAAATCATAGTCTAAAAATCCCTAATTTTGGACATTCAAAATCATGAAACGTAAGCCAAAATAAAGATAAAACTCATGGAAATAAATTAAAATAGTGTTAGAAACACTTACCCAACAAAATCCTTCAAAAATACTCTTTAAAAATCTCCCTAAAAGCTTTGAAAGTTCAAAAATGGAGTAAAATTGGTAGCTCTCGAGTTTAACAATGTTTGGTTATAAAAAACACTTCGCGAACGAGGGTGGGGTCCCGTGAATGCGAAGAAGGAATGATTAAAAGACCTCCGCGTATTTGGAGAGGAAACGGGAGGGGGGGCCACACATGAGTACTACTCGAACGCGGATCGATCCTCCACAAATGTCAAGGGTAAAAATATCCTGACCTCCATGAACGCGAAGAAGAAACATGACTGCACCAGATACTTTACACCAACAATGCCCAGTCTAATTCCCTACTCGAAATGGGCCCTCGAAACTTATCTGAATTCAGAATTTCACAAACCAAATATGTATTCATACCAGAAACAACGATTCGAACTCAACAAAATCATCATAATTCGATTTCAAGGCTTTCTCGCCATATTTACCAATGCAACTCATATAAACTAGTTTCAAACTCAAAATACGAAAACTGTCCTCGGCAACGCTGAAAAATATGACAAGGCCATTTCTAGCATTAGTTTCACCATCCAAAACTACTTGGACTATTGAAATTTCAATCCAAGCTTTCAAACTCTGAATGTTGACCAATGTCAAACTTTTGTTCCAAAAACAACTCAAAAAACAACTTTGGGCCTATAAACCTCATTTTAACTCCAAATTCAGTTCTATAACTTCTCATAGACTAGTTTTGACATTTCAGAGCTAATGGAATCGACGAATCTCCGATTTGACACTTGAAACTCAAAATGGTACAAAAACTCAATTTTTCAACAATTTAAGCTTCTAAAAATGCCAAAACTCATATTCTCCATTTTTACAACTCAGGATTTCAGTTCTAATAATGTCAATAGTTCAAAATAGGTCTAAAGCAACTTATGAAAGGGTAAAACAATAATTTTCACAGATATGGCAAAAGAATCTCCAACCAGGTTACATAATTCACTACTAAAAGTAATGTTCGTCCTTGAACATATGAAAAGAAGAAGTACCTGAAGCCTAAAAAAGGCTGGGATATCTGGCCCATATGTTAGACTCCATCTCCCAAGTAGCCTCATCAACAGAATGCTGCCACCACTTAACCTTCACAGAAGGAATATCTTTGGATCTCTATCTCCGGACCTACCTATCCAATATAGTTATAGGCTCCTCCTCATAGGATAAGTTTGAACCAAATCAACAGAATCATAAGAAATCACATGAGACTCATCTAGAATGTACCGGTGGAGCATAGAAACATGAAAACAGGATGTACTGATGATAATCTTGGTGGCAAGGACAATTCATAGGCCACCTCACCAACTCTCCTCAAAATCACAAATGGTCCAATGAATTTTAGACTGAGCTTGCCCCTCTTCTCGAATCTCATCACACCCTTCATGGGTGAAACTTTCAGCCAAACACTATCACTAACAGAGAACTCAAGAGGCCTAGTCCTCCGATCAAAATAACTCTTCTGGCGACTCTGAGCTGTCAAAAGTGTACCCTGAATCAAATGAACTCGATCCATGGTAGGGATTGAACACTCAGTTCATTACTCCATAAAAGCAGTCATAGCATTAGTCAACCCGAATGACATAACCACAAACTTATAATGCCCATAACGGGTCCTGATGGTTATCTTCGGGATATCAGACTCCTAAAATCTCAAATGATGATAGCCAGGCCTCAAGACAATCTTGGGGAATAATCAATACACGTACGCATAGTGCCATCTTTCTTCTTCAAAAATAAGACAGGAGAACCCCAAGAAGATATACCCAGGTGAATAAACCCTTTCTTTAGCAAATCCTCTAATTTCTCTTTCAATTCTTTCAACACAACCAAAGCCATAAGATAAGGGGAAATAGAAATGGGCTTAGTGCTTAGCTCCACATTAGTAGCAAAGTTTATATCACGATCCGGAGGAACACTAGGGAAATCAGTCGAGAATACATCCATAAACTCTTTAGCAACCCTAGTGGTCTCCAAAGATAAGGACACTTTAGAAACAACCCGAACATGGGCTAAATAAGACAAACAACCCTTATCCATCAACCAATAGGTGTGCATATAAGAAATAAATCCCTTAGGATAGGAGATAGATACTCTAGTCCACACTAACTGAGGTAACTCAGGATAAGATAAAGTCACGACCTTCGCATGATAGTTAAGAATAACATGATAAGGCGATAATCATTCCATACCTAATATCATATCAAAGTGTACCATATCTAACAATATCAAGTCAACAATAGTATGTTTCCTTATAAAAGTCACAACACATCCTTGATATACCCTATTCACCACTAATTATTCACCAACTAGGGTGGAAACACAAATAGGCTCGGCAAGCGGCTCACACATAATATCAATATCCGAAGCAAAATAAGCTGACACATATGAATAAGTAGAGCCTAGATCAAATAAAACTGAAGACAAATAGTGGCACACCAGAACCATACCTATGATAACTGCATCAGAGGCCTCTTCCTCGTCTCTATCTGGAATAACATAGAAAACTCTATGACCACCACTAGTCTGTGAGCCTTCACGGGCTCCACCTCTCACTGTGCCACGACCTCCTCTAGAATCTCCTCTCATGCCTTGAGAGGTGTCTCTAGCTGCTGGGGCTGGGGCTGGGGCTAGACGGGCTGGCTGAAACCCCAAAGCTTGTGCGGGGAAAGCATGATAAGGGCAACGATTGGCAAAGTGCCCAACCTCATCACAAACATAACAAATATTGGGTTGTCTCCCCTGAGATGATTGTGCCGAAGGACCACCACGCCTGAGTGAACCATGGGAAATATCACGACCTATCTGACTAAGCCTAGACTATCAACATTATTAAATGCTGGAAGAGTTGCATAAATTAGCTTGCTATGATGGCCCTATCTTTGAAACTCTCAATCCCATAACGAGTTTCCACTAAACTATCCATGCTGACAAAATCTCTTCCTCCACACTATCTATCATGCCTTATACGCGCTGTCATGTGGGCATAGTCCACTACACTCTGAAAAGTGCCCCTAGCCATAACTAAGAAAGTTGTAGCCTCCTGAAGATACCCTTCTAACCCCTTGGTGAATGGACGAATCCTCTCAAACTCAATAGGGATATTGGACTAGGTATATTAGCCTAATGAATGAAATCTGGCCTCATAGTCCAAAACTGACGTGGAACCTTAATGGAGTATATAAAACTCATCCCTCTGGCTGTCCCAGAGGCTATATGGCACGAACCTCTCAAAGAATATCCCTATAAACTACTCCCATGCCATGATTGGAGATCCAATAGGTCAATGAGCCAACACTGACCTCCACCATTCTTTAACTAGATCAGTGAACTAGTAAGAGGTATAAGCAACTCCATGCGACTCTAAAATGGAAAAAATACATAGTCAATTTTGGCATTTTGAAAAAAACTCATAAGCTCTATCACCAAGGGTGCAATTAAATTTTGGGGGAGCCAAATACATAAACCACTCAAAACTCTTCTGCTCAGCTGTAGACATAGCCAGACTAGCAGAAGAAGGTGGCACATAAGTAAGGATGATGCAATGGATGAAGCAATAGCCAAAATCTGAAACTGAGAATCAGAACTCAGTCGAGATGTCTGAGGCAGAATCATAGCAGTTATAGGAGGAATTGTTGGGGCTGAAGAGCACCCAACATGGGTCATGACTGGCTCTACTGGAGTTATAGAAGGATCAACAGGTGCTGTGGAAACTGGTACATCAACAGTAGCTGGGGCGGAAGATGCTCCCTCCAATCTAGCGAATACCCTAAAAAACCAACTCTTGAATCGAGGGTGTATCATCTGGGTTTGAGGATGGTGGAATAGGATCTGTAGGCCCTTATAGCTCATAAGCAGGCTCTAGAGATATCGATATAGTCTAACCCCTGAGTGTAGCTTCCCCTCTAACATGTCCTCGACCCTTGGACCTATCATGAGCTCTACCTCAACCACATATGGGAGCCATATCAGCAGGCTCGGGCTCTCTCACTAATCTTTGGGATCTGTTCATCGACATCTATGTAGAAGTAGTAGATTAGACACTTTCTAATCTTGTGATATGTAGAAACACACGAATAGAAGCAAGATATGAAAGTTTTTTCTAACAAGTTCCTCATAGCTTCCCGAAGATGGGTATAGATGTCTACTTATCGATCCGTGAGACTCTACTAGACACCCTACTCTTGACCCATAAGCCCAACTAACCTAGAGATCTGATATCAAACTTTTCACGACCTAAAATCGAAATGCGACTAAAGGATAATAAAATAAAGCTGAAACCATCACAACATATCATAAGAAATCTTAAAACCTGGAGTCATGAGTATAAAAGCATCTAAATAGTGTGGAAGAGTAAATACAACTGTCTTAGAAAAGGATATGAAGTTGTCTCATAATGTCTAATAAAAAGTGTAGAAAGAAATGACAAATATAATCTCAAGGATCCACGACGACTCGAAGTCTGAGCCTCATTGCTAAGATCTGAGTAGATGGAGAATAACTCAGCTAGAATGATCAACTACCCTGTGCGATTCCCTGTGCTCAATCTGCAGGGAGAAAATAACGTAGGGGTTAGTACACCGAAATGTACCCAGTAAGTTCAGCTAACTAGGTAAGAGAAATCGAATAAGTATGTAATAACAAAGAATTATCACCTGCATCCAAAAAGGTTAATGCACAATAAAAATATACTTAGTGGTACGATAAGATTTCCGTAATCACCAATGGTACAATACAATGAGAGATATGAACACAAACTCATCAAGCCATATACCAAGTATCTCACAACCTTGCCACCTTATTGTGCTCAAGAAATATCACTGTGTCTCACCTTTGCCACCTGCCTGTGGTCAAGGGGTATCACAATATCTAAACCCAGCTGCCTGCCTATTGTTAAGGAGTTTCACAATATCTCAGCATTGCCACCTGCCCGTGGTCAAGAGATATCACAATATCTCAACTTTTCCACCTACTTAGGTCAAGGGATGGTACAATGCAACATAGGGTAAAATACAAGCCAATGATATAATCCAGATATGCATATATA
>JBCEWC010012050.1:0-16168 GCA_038996855.1 Solanum aculeatissimum
CAAACTTGATTTGTCTTCCGAAAAATAAAAGCCGAGTATCTGATCCGAGTGGTAATTAAATCTCGCGTAGTTTAACTATTTTTCCTTTTTCTTTATTGTTTGGGGTAGTCTAACTTGTCTATTTTTTATCACTCTAATTCCTTTACCACTTAGGCTATTTTTAGGATGAAATTTTAAACAAGAGACCTTATTTGAGACCCCCACATAGACACGGTCGGGACCCGCATTTGCGGACCTTGAGGGGTGCCTAACACCTTCCCCTTAAGGTAACCTGAACCCTTACCTAGACTCTGGTTAATTTAACCCTTAGGATTAGTTTTAGGCCTAGAATGGTGTCCTAATGCACCTCAAATCATTAGGTGGCGACTTTTCAAATTTCTTCAATTTCCAAAATCCCAAAAAGAGTTGTTTGCCATGACGTCGTCCAGGTTTCCTTTTTCCGCGAGGAAAAAATGGGGCGCGACAGTGACTTTATTTAGCTATCTATAATCAATACACATCCGTAAGGAGCCATCTTTCTTTTGAAAAAAGAGCATTAGAGCACTCCATGGAGATGTACTTGGCCTAATAAAGTCTTTATCGAGTAAGTCTTTCAGTTGTTGTTCAATTCTCTTATCTCTGCATGAGACATTCTATCGGGAAGAATGGATATAGGTTGGATATTGAGAAGCAAATCTAAAGCGAAATCGATTACCCTTTTGGGGAAAATTCTTGAAAGTTTATCAAAGAATACCATCGAGAATTCATTCACAATAGGGATTGACTGAAGGGTCACTGAATCCTTATCAATATCCCTAGAATGAACTAGATGGTATATACAATCTTTAGAAATTAGCTTCTGAGCCCTAAGGTATGAAATAAACTTACCCTTCGGTGTGACAATATTATCTTTCCATTCGAGGGCAGGCTCACCTAGAAAATAAAAGTAGACCAAGTTTACACGACAATCAATATTAGCATAACAAGTTACCAACCAATCCATACCTATAACAACATCAAAATATAACATAATCAATTCAACAAAATTAGCAGATGTTGGATGTTCATTAATTAACACTGTACAACCTTGATAGACATGACTAGCTATAATTGAGTCACCAACTGACGTAGACACCTCAACTGGCTGCGAAAACAACTCAGGTATTATGTCAAGCTTATCAACAATAAATGGAGTAATACACAAAAATGTAAAGTTGAGATCTATCAGTGCATAAACAACATAGGAATATATCATCAGTATACCTTTGACAACATCTGGAGATGCCTCTAAATCCTATCAGCCTATGAGTGTATAAAATAAATTTTGACCACCAGTAGAACCTGAAGTGTCTCCTCCACCTCTCTCTCTACCATGACCCTGTGTAGACTCTGAACCTGGTCGGGGAGCACATACAGAGGATAAAGAGGTTGTTGAAGATCCTGAAGGCTGAGCTGGTGTACCTCTGCCTAACCTCGAGCACTGGCTAATAAAATGTTCTGTCTGTCCACAATGGTAACATACACCTAAAACCTTCTTACACTTATTGGTGTGAATCTAACCGCACTGTGTACATAGAGGAGTGGGATATCTCATTTGTGTAGAATGCTCTTGTCGACAACTCTCAAGATGGCCTAAGCTCTGCCTTGGTCCTAACTAAATATAACAATCAAACTACTGGCCCTGCATCTGTTATGAGAAACTACCTACTGAATGAGGGTGGATATCGAGGAAGTAAGGGCCCAAAATCATCCAGTGGTTCTCTATAAAACCCCATAGCATGATTCCTCTTACTCGGCTCCTTGTCTTAGTGGATATCACAAATTCGACGAGAAAGGTCCTCTATAGTTTGAGCGAAAGCCTATACACGGGAAATATCTACATTATCCTATAAAGATTCTATCATACAATCTTTGATTAGATGATCCCCTAAACCATCCATATAATGATGAACTCTGGCGCTCATGGTACCTACAATATCTGGTGCATACCTAGCCAAAGAATTGAACCTAAGACTATACTCTCTCATGCTCATATCTCCCTACCTCAGACTGATAAACTAGTCAAGTCAGGCCTCCTGAACCTCCCATGGCAAGTAATGGGCTAGAAATGCCTTAGAGAAGTCCTCTCACTCTGCTAGCGAAGCATCAAACCCTCTAGATCTCTCTTATGCCTCGTACCACAAGATGGCTATATCACGTAGATGAAAAGAAACTAACTCCACAGTCCAGGTGACGGAGGCATGCATCACCCTCAATACTCTATAATATGGTCTATAAATTCCTGGGATTCTCAGTGGAATTAGATCCCGTAAATACTAGAGGGCCAAGTGAAGAAACGATCATACCTTCGAGCTTTCTGTTTGATCTTTTCTAGCGTCCACTCCCAACTCTAGTTGTTTCTTATGAATAGAAACCATACTAGTCAACAACTAAACTATCTCCCTCATCCCCTGCTTCCTAGTCTCTGATGGGGGAACAATAGTTGCTGGAGGGCCTACATCCCTACCTGCCTCAGGTATCAATGGGACTAGTGGGGCTAGGGGTATTGCATCTCCTCGAGCCTCAATAGGTTTTGGGGAAACTGGTACTATAGGTACTGAAGACTCACTACGTGCCTCAATGGAAAATATATCCTACCTGACCCAGGGAGGAACGACCGGTACCTTCTCTCAGATCCATACCCATGTTATACAGTGCCATCTCTTGACCGTAGATAGACTGTTAGATAAAAATAACAAAGCACAATTTAGGTTACATATGTTCTTATAACTTTGCTTTATAGCACGATCTATTAAGTGAAAGAAATGTAACCATCCCTAAATTCCTCATAACCATCTAATTATAAGTGTGGTGCATAATACACCCATAAGTAAGACTCTACTAGACACAAAATTTTGGACTCCCTGGGATACGACCTGCTTTGATACCATTTTTGTCACACCCCAAAAGGAGGGGAGAAATGACTGACACTCGATATTTAAATTATTTGAGTACGTCACTGAATATACTAGCTAACTGAATTATGGGGCAAAAGATCAGGTAACATAACATCTTAAATACTAAGTTTGGACCATTAAAGTTATAATCTGATTCACAATAAGCTATATACACAAAGGTAAATATAAAGTACTAGCTAGCCGATGAGGATGCAACCGAAGACATACATGCACACACATATATATACATGCCAAGCCCATGGCTGGGGATAAAGAACTGCAAAAGAAAATCCAAAATACTATGTCCACAATAGCCTCTAAGAACACATAAGCACCGTCGAGATAAGGCCCCAACAATACCCAAATTGTACTACAAAGTAGACATCCTATGCAAGCTCCAGTAAGAGATGGAGCTTACCAACTCATAGTTGAACTGTAATCCTAGCGGAGGGGTCGATCGAGATCCCTACCTGAACCTGCATGCACAAAATAAAATGCAGCGTCCCCAAATAATAAGACGTCAGTACGAATAAAAATATAATGGTATGTAAGGCAGAAAGTAAAATCATAAATACCTGTAGTAAAATAATAATGGATATACCACCTGTAACCAAAACTCAAATAACCTTCATGCCCAACATTCGACCTCCTAGTGATTAAATATGTGTGGTATGCTCGAGTAATCGTATATCGTGAATACATATATATAGATGTAAATGCATGATATATCCAACCAAATGCTAGCAATGGTGGTCCATTACGATAGTTAATCGTCATCATATTTGCCAACTTATGGCCATCTATATAATATACATATATATAGTCATTTGGGCAAATAGGCCCCTTACATCTTATTATATCTTGGAGTCCATGTATAACATGCTATGTATGATATGAACATTGAATGCATATATTATGACATAGCAAGAATTTCTCCAATCTTAGCTCATTGATACTCGTATTCTCATAATGTCATAATCACCATAGTAGCATATGTACATGATTCATGGAATCGTCTATGTCTTTCAAATAAGTTTGAAAACTTAACTAAACTTTTAGAATGATACCTTAACTCTTAATATGTTCATAAGGAGCTTAATGTGCTTCACTTAATGCTTACACTTGGTTCCTTGATAATTAGTAAAAGAAAGTATTTAAAAAAGAACACGTGTCTAGTAGTTTAAACTGGAGAATTTTGTTTAAGATGATTGAAAATCAATGTGTTACTTTTTAAGTTCTTCAAATATAGTGTAACACCTCCCCCACGACTCAAAAATATTCCTATGGCCTATTTCTTGAATATCTTAAAATTCGTGTGTGATTTCACACGTCCGACTTTGTATTCTTTTTCAAGAGGCAAAATTGTGTAGGAAAGGGGTTGTCTTTGATTTTTAGGTCATTCGTATCAAAAAATAATTTTTGGGGTGATTCGGGGCTTATCCAGTAGGGTACGCGACCAGTCCGCGTCGCGAACTTGGTCCCCCAAAGTACAAAAGTGACCTAAACTCATTTCTAGGTCAAAATAGAAAAAAATGAACTTTGCAGCAAAATGACCTACTGGGGAGCAAGTCCGCGTCGTGGGTTTGGTTCATTATAGTACAATTCTTTTTAAACTTTCACTGTTTCAGCTGAGGGCAATTGGGTAATAACCCAACACCCATATATACAGGAATCCTTCATTGTTCAGCCATTCTAAGCCCTAAATTTCTCAAAAATCCTCCTAAAATCCTCTCTAATCCTCACCAAATCTCTCAATTAAATTCAAGACTCTCAAGAATTCTCTTTGAATTTCAAGAATTCAAGTGAAGCCCTAAGTCTTCTTCAAGTTCCATTCAAGAAATCTCAAGTTTAATGTATGTGGATCTTCCATCCATGAGTTCTTCCACCCATGGAGTCCCTAAAATTACTTTCAATAAATTATTTGATTTCAAGGACTAAATTCTTATGGGTGCTTTCTATTATTATTCCTATGCATGAAATATGTTAGAATCTTGTTGAATATTGGTCTATTGATGCATGAGATTTTATCAAGGAATGAGATTATGATATAATTATGATTCTAAAGCTTTGTATGCTATGCTATCTTGAAAGAATATGAATTTTTGAATGGATTTTATGACACCCAAATTGGGGGTTTTACTACAATGTTGGTGGGTTATTTTAAATGATTCTTAAATAACCTTATATTATTCCTCTCATGTCTTACACTCTTGAATTGCATGTTTTAAGCTCACATAAATAAACCCACCATGTTTGACAAAAGTTATGTGGCAAGTTTCTTATGTTGATGATATGCTTATGGCAATTTATGCAAGAAAAGTATGTTCTAGTAAATTGAGGGTTATTGTGCATGTTATGAGCTCATGAGAATGTTATGAAGCCCTATCTTTGATGTTACAAAGCTTTGTTTTGATGAGCTACTACAAGATGATATCATGATGTTTGAGACTATTATTAAGCTATGATTATGATTTAAATATTCCGTGGGATTGTGACCTAGCATCGAGAGGACCTTGGTAGTCTTCCATTGTCCCTTAACTATGCGCCACCATAGGATATCATGTGATCTCTACCAAAAAGATCATACCGTAAGGTAGAATATATTGTAACTCCTACCAAAAAGATCATATTGTAAGGTAAGGACATTTCCTAATACCTACCGAAAAGGCCATGCCATAAGATAACTATACCATGTAACACCTACCGAAAAGGCCATGTTGTAAGGTGAGGATGTTTGGTAACACTTTCTAAAATGGTTATATCGTAAGATGAGTGTTTAGTCTACCTTGGCAAAGTAGATCACTCCTTCTTTGATATGGAGTGAACATCTAGGTTCCAAGTAATAGCTCACTTGGTCTTACATGTCGATTATGGTCTCTTCCCACTTATGTATGATATTTCATGTGACTTGGTGATTCTTCATGCATGTTTTGACTAAGAATTGATCATTCATGTCATATTGAATCTTTACCCATTGTATATGATTATGCATATTGTTTAATTATAGATTATATTTCCTTGTTGCATTGCACCCTGCATACTTAATACATTCCAAGTACTAATGCATACTTTTTGTCTACATGATCTAACCATGTAGGGACTGAAGCTCCTATTCATCCTCCTTCTCCATGTGGCTAGTCAAATTGATTAAAGATTGTTATTAGTGAGTCCTCCATTTTGGGAACAACATCCACTTTCTTTTCATGCTTTGTTAAGACTTATTTACTTTTGGACATTTACTTTTGAGGGTAATCCCGGGAAATGTCTTGGCCCTCGTTCCACTCATGTTAGAGGTGTCGTTGGATATATTTATGCATGTTATGAGCTTGACTCCAATTATGCTTATGTAAATATGGAAGACTTTCCTTAGTCCTTATCCCCTTCTACATGTTGATGCTTGTTGTTGATATGATATGGAAGTCCTAAGCCCCTATTATCCCCACAGTGTGAGTCATACTTATCCGCCCCTTAGTCCTTATTTGCTATGTGATCATACTAATCCTCTTCCCTATAACATATTCATAGCTTGAGTCCAAAGTTTCGCTTCCCTTACAATTACGTATTTGATATTTGTTTATACTTTCGCAACCAAGGATGTGCTGCTTATACTTAGAGGCTTGTTTGGGGTCCTTTCAGGTTTCCCATTCGTCGTGTCGCGCCTAGTCCCTAGGCTTGGGTCGTGACATATAGTCTTAGCGAGGAAGGAAGACTGATTATAACTACTAAATTTCTTTCATAATCTCCATTTTTTTTCTTCTTTAAAGTGACACCACCCAAAGAAGAGTAACAACTCAAACACATGGACATGTAGTTAGAAAAATCAATAAATTAATATATGGATATTGAATGTTTAGCTTAATCGAACGAATGGAATATCAACTTAATATCATCATGAAAATAATCCAGTTGCAATCCCAATGCCTTTTGTAGAAAATATTTCTAGCAATAAAATAGTAAAATATTGTGTTTGATGTTTTAGGAGTTCACCATATTTCGTGCTTAAAATACCTCTCCAATGAACGCCTGAATGCCCAAAGTTTCTTCACGAAAGTTATTCCTTACGGCCTAAGTTTCACAAACACTATATATGCAGCTTATACACACCTATAAATAGTTTATAATTGAGCATAAATTGGCAGATTTGCTAGATAATCCTAACTTAATGAAACGTCCGTAGAACTTCATAAAACGATCATAAAAGAGACCCAAGATTATTACCTTGACAAACCAGTTGTAAAGCTAGAAGAACCAACAAGAACAACAAATTACTATCTTCCAAAAATTGCTCTAAACATAGTTAATAGGAGGGGAAAACGAGTACAAGGTGTAAAGAATACATTTCTAGGAATGGGGACGAACTTTAACAGTAGAAATTGCTAAAAACACACATAAATCACTCAAGAACTCCATGAGAACCCTCTCTTCAACTTCTTCACTATTTTGGAACAGAAAAAACTATTTTGGGGTCTTAAAATGTTGAATTGCCGACTTATACCTTTTTTCTGACCCAACTATGTAGACACTTCTTAGTCCCATCCAAAAGGTGAAACTTAATTTAAACCTCCAAAAGGGTGGGGTGCTACTCGAGCCATTTCTTTAACTCCGAATATTTGTTTAAGGGATTCCTTTGACCTACAACTTTTAACTCCTTGATATTACCACTCATTTGTAGTCTTATTATCCTTAGGTATTATACAAAATCATATACACCTTATATAACTTGTCACACTATGTATATTAGGCAAGACAAGAAACATCGGGTTTCACAAGTTGTTACAAAATTGGTCCTTATTCAATCATAGTACTGAATTAAGAAAGAGAGAAAAAGCATTGAAACTGAAACATACATTAATACAAACTGAGTTTACACTAAAAAAATTCAAACCATTCTTTTTCTTCCTTAGGTAAGTATATGTATCATAGAGTTTATACACTAAAAGAGTTGCTCACTTTTTTTACAAGTTTCTTTACATTTCAACAGCTTTGAGAGATCTGAGTAATTTTGGTTGTTGGCTTAATTTACTTTTGAGTTGAGTTGGTCGGTCGCGTGCCTGATTTCTCCTGCATTGCCCTTTTCCATAGCAGATTCTTGTGTTTCTACTTGTGCTAACTGCACAGTCATAGGAGAAGTGGACTCTTTATGGACCACTTGGCTGGAGCCATTGACAGCTCTCCTTCTAGCCTTCCGAGCCCAACCAACAAGCCCGTCTTGTATATGCTCGTCGAATATTTCTTTCTTGAAGGAACTTCCCATCTGTATTCATGCATCATCATGCATCAAATGAAAAAAGTTTCAAGTAAAACAATCTGTAAAATCAAATGGTAAGTATTTTTTGGTTGAAGAAAGATGACCTGTGTGACAATTGCATATAGTGGCAGAGTACTATAACTGCAAAGGAATTGAACAATCACCCTGCAGAAGAACTCAATTAGATCATGTAATAGCTAGTGTGACTCATACTATATTTGGAGGTTTAGAGTGAAATCCAAACCACGTTTTAACCAAGTATTAACATAATATTGGCGTGGACAGCTTAAATGGTAAGACAAGTTGGACTTAGATATATGTGAAGAGTGAGCAGCAAGTGAATACAAGACATGTCCTGCATATAAACATTTTGTGATATATATTCTCAGTTTAATTTGTGATCCTCATGGTTAAATTGTTCGGTTTGGTGTAAATACCGGATGGTAAGTATTTTCATCGTCTAGAGTAGAAAGGAAGGGGGAACTTACCCAATGACAAGTCGAGGGATGATATAACCAACTTCTCCCATGATGCAGGAGTTGAAATGATATTGAGCCTGTCAATGAACAGAACACGATAATCTCAATTACTAATGGAAGAGGAAGAATAGAAAACACAATGGGCAGTTGGTTACATTAAGAGTTTAGTGTTATGTTTGTTTGTTTTTAAGATTACCCAAATCCAGAAGAAAAATGCAATCTCAAAGGAGTTCTGGAAAAGGATGATATGAATGAGTAAAAGGACTAGTCGAGGTCTATGAAACCAGAAGTGATCATCTGATGGCTTCACAACTAAATCTCCTTCCACTGCTATGTGCTTTGCAGCAACCTCTCCAGCAAGTTGAGTTATCACATGCTCTAGTTTAGTCCCAACAGCTAGCAAAAGCTGCATAATCACAATAACATATCCATCTTTCAGGATTTTCAGTAGAAAAGGATACAATTGAACTTAGTGTTATTCACATTTGAAGATTGGTGACTATATGTGAGCAATACTAAGACATTATTTCACAAGTTCCATGCCCTTCTATTAACTTTCGAACACTGAACAGACTGTAAAGTGAGAAAGAGATTGAAAAAATGAATCTAGTTTTGATTTAGTACAAATAATTGAAGAATCAAGAAATAAGTTTGGACCACAATAATGCAAGTAACTCAATGGTGCACTGACAAAGATTAGTAATTCTTAATGGTATTGATTACTTACAACAAAGGGAATGAATGCTATCCAAAAGTATGCGTGCCAGCCTGCAAATAGAAAGTGAGAAATCAAACACAGATAAAAAAGGGCAGCCCCATGCACAAAGCATCCCATGTTAGCACACCAAAGCATTCCACGTTAGCACGGTCCGAGGAAGGACTGCATCCCAAAGAGTAATGTGATACAAGACAACCTACCCTAATGCAAGCATTAGTGGTTGCTTCCATGACTTTATCCCATGGCTTATAGGTCACACGGGTATAATTTTACTGTTGCTCCAAGGCACCCCTTCAAAATACAGATAAGAGGGAGAAAATAAAAGAGGGGATGATAATTAAAACATAAGCTCTTAAACTAGGCTCAAAGTCAAATAAAGTTATGCTAATCAAAAAAGGGGATGAAACAGCAAATGATATAGCTCACCATGAACATTAAGCAGTAGGAACAAGACCACAAATACCCAAAGATACCAGCTGCAGAAGAAATTGCAAAATTTCAGCAAGTTGAAAATCAAAAGGAACTAAGAGCCCGTTTGACTTAGCCGACTAAAAATAATTGAAAAGCATCAAGAACTGAATTTTTCAAATGCAGAAGTTGATTATATAGAGAACTGGTTATGTGTTTAGATAGAAAAGGTTGAACCTGTCAATAAGTTACCTTAAGAAAATTAGACGTTTGTCGTGGAGGTAGACACATAAGTAACCTCTAAGAGGCGAGATGAGAAAATTTTTACTTGAAAGGAATATCATGTTATGCTGATAATATTTCAAAATTTTGAACAAGTAACATCATGCTTCATTTTTTTCCCCATTTGTTCACTTGGTAACCATTGTTGAACAAAATGGTAACCGTTGTGTAACTCACCTAATCCCAACAACTTTCTTGAAATCAGCTTCAAGTACGCGTATCATATAGTTGTGAAAATTGAACTTTGGATTCCCCTTGCAATGAGTCTAAGGCGGAAAAATCAGCAAGCGTTGAACTTCATGGACAAACCAAAAAAAATTAATGTAAATGTACCATAATGAAGCCAAGCCTCAAAGTTGTATAGTCCATTTTTGTGACAGATCCAAAGAATTGTTTGACAAAGGAATGCTGAGAATCAAGATCAAATTAGAAAATTGTTAGACGCGCCTAAAATATTGAAAATGCATTGAAGCAGAATGTTCAATAAGCAACTTGCGGAAATACACATTTGACCATGTTCCAAAGTGATGATATACTAAAGGATTTAACTTATATTACACTAACAACGTAAATAATTCTCACATTATTGGCGTAACTTAATCCGTTGGACATACACATCAACACAAGTATATAAAAATGAAAATATGCATAAAAGGATGATTAGGATGGAAGATCTCTACTTACCAGCCAACCTAACAAAGTTGATATTTTACCAAAACCTAGAAATCGGCCCTTGACAAAACCATGGTCTTGGACATGTGTAACTTTCGAACGAAGTACTGCAGATTCAATATATCTTAATTAGCATGACAACAAGAGAGATTACTCTATGTTGAAAGTGTTACATTTTGATGAATATGCGGTCATTGCTACTACATTTTTCAGGTCATAATATCAGGCTTGATACGAATAATTTCTTCTTGTTGTATTTTCAAAATAACTTACTGTTAGTGCGCATAACTTAAACTCGTGACAAGTGAGTACTTATGCACTTTATGTCCAATTTAGTTCAAAGGGAAAGTATACTAATATTAATACTAAGCAGTCATTAGGCAATATACCTTCTTCTGGATTATATTCCTCTTTCTGGACAGAATCTTCCCAAGATTTCCACTGACGTATCTGTGTAGATAACACAAGGTAATTGTGTATAAGTGAAAACGAAGGGAGGTGCGGGGGCACTGAGTTGTATGATGAATTCAGAAACCTTAAGCAAGATGACTGAAAACTTTACCTTTATACCTCCAAATAAAATTGTAAGAGCTGAGAAAGTAACATGTGAAACAGCCAGAACAAAGATAAAGGTATGGAGATGATGCAATGCTGTGAGAGATAGCAATGGTGTCTTGTCCTGTTTAGATCCAACAACAGAAAGTGTATAGAAATGCCAAATCAATGAAGGGCATATGATTAAAAAAAACATCATAATTTGATCAGCGTATAGACTAAAACTGTGTTTATGAATCTTGATTGGCAATTATTTCCCCTTTTGTTTGCCATCTCTTCACAATTCGGGTGATGGAGAGAAAGTAAAATGGTCTAGTTGAAGAGATTCTTGGCACAATGGTAAGAGTTATCACCGTTTGATCAGAAGGTCACTGGTACAAATTGTCAAAACATCCTCTTCCAGAAATACAAGGTAAAACTACATGACACATGGAATCGATACAACAGGAGCTTAGTCTACTGGGCTGCCTTTTATTTCAAATGTCACATAGTGAATATTATTTATACATACCTTAGCCTCACAATAACCAGAATTAGAAGATTCAGCAAGAAGGCGTCTTCCTCCCGGAATTAAAGAGAAGAAATTGCTCTGAAAGTGGACAGTTTTCTTGACATCATCATCCTTTTTACAAGGGAGCCAGTGATTAGTTAAGTGCTTTGGGATACATATTTTAAGAATTCTGTCTTGGGACACTGTCAATAACAGTGATATGAATCCCAACAGCATCAACTCTGCACCATATGAACTAATCAGATATCTTTAGTTAAGTTGATTAAGTAAAAACAGAATTACACAGAGAAGTTAGAATTTTACCTTCTTTGATCTTTTGTAAGGCTTCATAGAGTGGCTTCTGGTTTTTCTTGAGCAAATACTGCCAGAAAAATCATAATTGGTACTCATATTACCAAAGATTGCTCTTTTAGCAGAATTCCACAAATGTTATACTCTATAACAGATAATAATAACTCTTTGTCTAAGGGGACTTGGATGATCAAGAAAAGCAACATGATATGTATAATAACAGATAATAACAACAACATGCCCAGTGAAATTCCACAAAATGGGGTCTGAGGAGGCTAGAGTGGGAGATGTTGTTTCCCGAGTCAAGCAAATGAGAGCAGCAATTAAAGGAATAACATGACAGCTAATAGCAAAGTAGCACGGAGCATATACGCAAGCAACTATAACAACATCAAGAAGAAGGTGTGGTTGCCTAAATACAGTAAACAACACATGAAATCAGATACCAAAATCCAAAGACCAAAAAATCAAGAAAACTTTTTTCTGCAAATTAACAACTATTGAAACGAGCTAACAGTCAACGTAAAACAAGTCAATTTATGATAGTCTTAAGTGAAGGAACTTGGCTGATCAAGAAAAGAGACATGACACACATCATGAGTAGGAAGAGTAATTTACTATGTGAATCAATATATAACAAAAATCAAGAAAACTTTGTGATGCATCAAACTATTTTGACAGTCAACCTAAAACTAGTCAATGGTTGATCACCTTGCCAACATAGTGAAGAATTCTTTCAACAAGAAGAGATATAGCAACTATGACAGTGCAGACTAAGGCAATAACCCATGTTGGTGTAAATTCCAAATTTGTTTCTTGATCTCCTCCACCTCCTGCCATCTTTTTATTTAACTCAATATCCAACAAAACTTTATATATATATATATATATATAGGATGATAATGAATTAATTAGCTATAGGATGACAAATACTATGTTTGTTTATTCTAGGAGGTTTCAAAGAAGAAAGATTGTCATGTTTAATACACTATGTAAAATGGAAGTTACAGAGAAAGAAGTGAGAAACTGACAATAATTGTCCCTTGTCTTGGACAATAGGTTCAAAATAGTATCTTTTCAAGTATAATTTTAGCAGTTTTGATCCTTTGAACTGGTTCAAAAGTGATACTTCCTTTCATTTTATATGACACTCTTTTTTTTAGTTCGTCCCAAAAAGAATATCATTTTACTCTAATTAAAAATAATTTATCTTTAAAATTTCATTTTTACCTTTAATGAAATGATTTCCAGTCATACAAATATGTAAGAATAATTTTAAACTACAAGTTATAAAAATCTTCACTTTTTTTAAACATTGTGTCAAGCCAAAGGGTATCATATAAAATAGAATGAAGAGAGTATTTTTTTAAAGTTAAATATTTATCAAATTCTGATTGTCAACTTTAATTAAAATTGTGAAAATAGAAAATATTTAATGGAAACTCACATTTGAAAGTATTTCTTTTTTATGTAGTTTATCTTAGTTATAGTATATTTCAAGAGTGTGGAGCAACTTTTGAGGTGGAATTTCCGTTATATTGATCTATTTTTATGTATGATATTGTTATTTATGTTGCCATTTCTTAAATATTGAAGAAAATATCTATTATTTTTTAAAATAAAATTCATATGGATTAAATTTAACGATCACAGTCTTTTATGTTGCACAATCTGAATGGTGAAGGAATTTTTTTTTTTTAAAAATAAAATAAAATGCATACTTCTAATTAAATCTAACAATCATAGTTTTTTATGTTGCGATTTTTGAATGTTGCACACTTCTAATTAAATCTAATAATCATAATTTTTTATATTGTGATTTCTTAATGTTGAAGGAAATTCCTATTGTTTTTTATTTTTTTAAAAATAAAATCCACATTTCTAATTGAATCTAACCATCATTTTGTTTGATAAATATCCTACGGGACTAAAATTATTCAATTGATACTTAAGGTACTATTTTGAATCTACAACAAAATATGAGGGACCATTTTTGTCATTTTCACAAAAAGAAAATTCTATTTTGGGTCCCACCATGTTCTTACCTCCTATGTCTAATTAATTAATTAATTAATTAGTTCACTACTTATTTTATACCAACAAAACTTTAGCTTCTCTAAACTTTATATTGACAAAAATATTTCCTTCTGGTCAGGGTGGGCATAAATATTGTAAAATTAAAAAATTGAACTGAATCGAACTAAATTAATTTAGTTTTTTGGTTTTTTGATTTTTCAATTTGATATTGGTATTATTTTTTAAAAAGTTTGGTTCTTCAATTTGGTGTTCAGTGTAGGGGTCTCAAAATTTTGATGCACCGAAGAATCGAATTTTTATTAAATTTTTTAAAAAAATTTATATATATATTAGACTAAAAAAATAAAATTATATATATATATAAATCAATTAACAATTAAATCATTCATGAAACAAGTCAAAGTAGTAATAAATTTATAATTTATATAGTTACCCTGAAATATTATTTTTCAAGAGAAATTCAATTATATTTTTGCCGATTTATGTCATGTAAAGGATATTTTCGTGCTTGTTTTCCTCAAGCAATCGTTGAAGGCGCAAGTTCTTGACAAAGATAAATACAGTTTTTAATTTTTAGCACAATCAGTGTTCCATGGAAGCATATCATCATTTAACATGATTTTAAATTTTTAAGTGTCTTATACTTTGATTTTGTCCTCATTTTATTTTCCATTAGTATGCACCGAAAAACCATTTTAAAAATATCGAATAAAATTGAATCAAACTTGAAAAAGTCAATTTCAATTTAATATATGATACACACTTTTTTAAAATCAAAAATCAAAAATCGAAGAACCGAACGTCCATCCTACGGATTAACAAATTTGAAGTTTAACATAAACCAATTTATCAAATCTGTTTTATCAATAAATGCAAACTGCCTAATAAATTCTAGAGAAAGTGGAAATTTAAATAGTTGGCAGAAAATTAAATATTTCCTTTATCCTAATTGACGTAATATTCAATTTTTTTTATTTAATTAAAAAAATATAGTCTCTCTATATTTAATAATAATAATTTAATTTTAATTTTTTTCATTCTATTTTATATAGAATGACTTATTATAAAACACATATTTTAATTTTTTTTAAATAATAATTTTGAAAATTTTAGATTATCCTCGTAGTTAAGTAGGTTAGTATATCAAAGTCAAGTCTTCCAATGTAAACATTCCTTAATTAGTTTGATGATTATAATTGATGTACAATTAAATATTGTCATATGATGACAACTTGCACCAAGTGATTGACACCTAAATATTAGTGTATCCTTTCGTCCTGATTTATGTAATATAGGGGTGATAAAATTAAACTCAAGTCATTTTATTTGTTGAAGTATTAACCTACTTATTTATTAGTTCAATCCAGCTCAGCTCAATTTATTTTAATCCATTTAAAATTGAATTGATATGCAATCCGAATTGATTCGGGAGAGATTTTATCAAATTTTTTTTTAATTTGATATGATTTTTTTTAAAAAAAAAATTGGGAGTAGGAAAGAGAAAATGGGGAAGGGATTACAAGATGCGGAATCAAACACTCACCAATAAAATAAAAATTCAAATAGTCAACCAACTGAGCTACTACGATTCCCCTCTAATTTGATATGTTTGCAATAGGCTTAAAATCGGTCCAAGAATTTATTCTACACGGTTTGATCCTTTATGTTGGTCAAAAGAGAGCATCAAGTAATTAATGAATTATGTATTTAGATTTGGTGAAAATTGAAAAAGAAACATCAAAACAGATACATCAGAAAAGTCTCATCAATTCTAAGAATTATGATACCAAAAATTATAATAGATAAAGAGAATGTTAGGATTGTCTACGTGACACTCTCATATAATTCTTATTTATTTTTT
The DNA here is from genome assembly GCA_038996855.1 of Solanum aculeatissimum. Classification (NCBI taxonomy): domain Eukaryota; kingdom Viridiplantae; phylum Streptophyta; class Magnoliopsida; order Solanales; family Solanaceae; genus Solanum; species Solanum aculeatissimum. Next base: position 15,978 of record JBCEWC010012050.1, read on the forward strand.
TAAAAATAATTTAATATTTTAAATTAAATAGTTCAACAAAAGTTAAAAAACTCAAAAGACATTGTTGTTAATCGAAAAAATGACTTGTTTTCGAAAATTTAATTACTTACTTAATTATTTTAAGTAACAACCAAATTCTCAAAATTACAGAGTCGCCACTTAATTTTTAAAGTTTAAAATTAAGAAAACTA
>JBCEWC010012051.1:0-16168 GCA_038996855.1 Solanum aculeatissimum
GTTTTGATTGATGTCCTCAAGCCATAGTCTTAGCTCATTCGAGGACGAATGTTCCCAAGGGGGAGATGATGTAACGACCTGAAAATTTCAAACTTTTTGATGGTTGGTCTTGTATAGTGTTGGACTGGTCATGGTTGAATTTTTGTAGCCATGGGTTGAGTTTAAGTGGCCGGATGCAAAACGGGCCGTTTGGTGGCATTGAGATGTCATTTGGCAGTGTACTTTAAAAGATCATAACTTTTGGTAAGGGATGAATTGTGTGGTCTGCTATATATGAAATTGAATATCTTTGAGTTATCTTCGCAACGCAACTAGTTTCACTCAATTTAGAGTGCGTATGAGAATGTTATGGCCAAAACAGTGAGATTGCCCGTAATTGGAAGGACATTGAAAACAAGTTCTGGAAATGGGCTAAGGACTGGACCACGGACCGTGTGAAGTTCCACAATCCGTGCGAGGGTTCGTGGGATGTTCTAGTGGGCTCCTGGTGGCCAGGACCTTGGCCCTGGACCAAGGCAAGCCCCACGGACCACCCCACGAACCGTGAGAGGTCCCGTGAAGTGGGCCAGAAACTTGGTTAGCTTTTGGGGCTGGACTCCTGGCCAAGTGTGGCTCCACGGACCATAACACTGTCCATGTGCAGCAAATGGTCCGTGAGTCCCTCCGTGAAGTGTTCCAGAAAGTCCTCCGAGAGTTCGAGCCGAAAACAAGTACAACTGTTGTCACACGGTCCGTGTACCTGTAGACGGCCACATGGGGCCTTCCATGTGGCATTGTATTTCAGGGGTTAGTCCACTTCATTAATGGTAATTTCGTAAATTGGCTTAATCCTATGACTCTTTTAACTTCCCTAAAGTCTCCTAAACCCCTAAATTCAAACCTTAATCCTATTTCACTCATCAAAACACTCTTGAATGCTCTATAAAATTTCTTGAATTCTCTTGGCCTCCATTGTTGAAAGCTTGAAGAAAATTGGGGAAGATCACCTTGCTTGCTAAATCTTCAATTCTTGTGGTTAATCTCAAGGTATGTGAGTTTTGATTCATGAATTCCTTTTCATCCATGAAGACCCAAGAACCCTACTATTTAATTTATGATTTTAAGTTTCTTTAAGTTATGGGTTCTTCAAATTTTAAAGTATTTCATTGCATTGGATTGTGGGCTGTAGAAATTAGGTGAATTAATGATGTTTTAAGTTTGAATTTGATGAAGTTCATGGAAATGCTTGAAGGATCAATGTGCATGTCCCCTTTAATGGTTTAATTATGCATGGGTAAATTGCATTATGTTGTGATTACGAATTTTCTCATGATTTAAGTTGAATTATCCTTAAAATTGTGATTTAAAGTTTGAATTTCATTACCCATGCACTTGTTCTTCATTCATGGCATAGGCATTGAAGTTTATTATGATGAAACTCTTGTAAGGGCATGACCCTCTTGTTATGATATGATATGTTAAGGCTTGTGATCACATAGTCTCTCCGTTATGGCTCTTTGAGCATTATGGGTGCTTGCACCACTTTGATAGACGCTTGCATTGATACTCGCAGAGAGGGTGTCAGCTACGAGAATTGGGAAGAAAAGGATCGTCGATACGATGGTCACATGTTCATGGCTCGGTATGACATTCGTCGCATTTTGGGACAGTCAAAGAGGAGTAGAGCAGAAGAGGGACCTTCAAAAGCATCAGGCTGATTTCGCCCCTGCGTGGGTTTACTATGATGTACTTATTTTTCAGCCTCTGCGCGGGTTTGCTTATTATTGCCCCTGTGTGGGTTTTTTATTTATGTTTAATTTAACTGTTTTTGCCCTTGCGTGGGTTTGCTTATTATTGCCCCTGTGTGGGTTTACTTATTATTACCCCTGCGTGGGTTTTTATCTATGTTTAATTTAGTTGCTTTTCAAATGACCCCTGCGTGGGCCTTTTTATCGTATGTATTCCCTACCCCGGATTATTTCTCAGACGTTTCTTGTATATATATGAGAACTTATTTTTGGGGACAACATAATAATTTATTATACATACATCTTTCAAATTCGTTAGGCCTGCCCCTGACATTTAAAAGGGTCACTTGCATTTAGGACGCGCAATAACTGTTTCTATGCTATTTGCTATAACTGTTTATGTATTTATGTTGTTTTATTTGGAGAAAATTTAGCCTACTCCTTGTCAAAATTTTTCTAGAATCCACTAGGCACAGATATCGGTCACTGTCAAAATGTTCGACCAAATATTCTTCGAGTCTCAAGTTTCCCAACAAAGTCCGAGCCCTTCAATCAACTTCTAAAAAATTCCTATCCTCCTATCTCAGGAAAGATTTTTCTTGTTGTCAGGATGGACAAAAATCAGAATACGGAAAGGACTGAAGAAGCCCTGAGGGAGAGGCTCTGTCAGGTTACTCAGGAAATCTGGGAAACAGAAGGAAAAACCCGAGATGTGAGTCAGGCCACCGAAGCTGCACTGGCTAGGATGGTCGAAGTTGACGAAGAAATCAAGCTTGCTAAGATCAAGAAGGAAAAGTTGAACAGGGTGAGTGAGTTACTTAAAAAATACTCATTTACCTTGGAGGAAACCCTTGGAGTTGTACTAGCTCGAACTGCTGAGGTAGATGCAGAACTGGAGGCTACTCAGACGGAGATAGCCATGCTGAAAGAGAAGAATCCCCATTGTGCTTTCCCAGGCCCGAGCAAGGGAGCTGATGAAGATGACGCTTACACTCCATCGTCGTGATGATTCAGGGTCCAGCTGAAGACCAAGAAGATCAAAAGAAGTCTCAGTAGAGACAGTTAATGTTATCGCATTTTTCAATTCCCATGTAATGAAGTACTGTTAAATAAAAAATTATTTAATTGTACAAATTCGAACTACGTAGGGTCTGATTTCTCCTCTGTAAGATACGTAGGCAACCTTTTCAGGCCCAACTCCTAACTATCAAAAAGCTTTTTTTTTTTCCCTCTTTTCCGCTTTCAACGATAGATATAAGAAGACCTTGACTCAACGCAAGTCAACTTTCCTGATACACTACATCCAAAATTAGATAGACAAATTTCTGTCTATTTTTCATATCTTCTGTACCCGTGGGCTAATTTTACCTCCAAATGATACAACAATTGTGTGTTTATCTGATTTGTGTGTGCTATTTTGTATTATATGTCGATTTCAAGAAACTAACATATGTGCCTTTTGAGTAATTTTCTTTCCTCAGGTAATTAGAATTGATCTGTTGTTGAAAAAAGCTGGATGAACACCCTTATTTCACCGGATCGAAGGCTCCCGAAAATTCCTTCCTTGACTGAAACCATCAACTAAGAGAAACAACATGGCCGGAAGTAGCGAAGATGTTGGTTGACCGATGTGACCATAGTAGACCCTGTTATGGCTGAGTAGAATAAACTAATTGCCCAGCTGATGCAACAAATAGCTGAGATGAGGGTCGAGATGAGAAGGACCCAGGAGTTGACCAACTTGGCTATTACCGCCAATCTTCCTGGTCCAGAAGACGGGAGGCCTCCGCTCCATTTCCCTTCTCAAAACCAGCCCATCCCGATATCAACCAATCCACCTATTACCCTCATCCAAGGTGCCCCTGCTGTCGATTTGACCACTCTTAATGCATATCCTCCAAATCCTGTACCTCAAAATCCAAACCCAAATGTCCAAGCTTTTATTCCCCTTCAAAACCCCAATACCACTAACTCCCAGATAATCCCTCCCGAAAACCAACTCCTAGACCAATATGCTCAAAACCCGCCTGTGACCCAAACCCTACCTACTAAAGTCCCTGTCCATATTCCCATCCTTGCTAAACCCCAGATTCTATACAATACCTACTCTGAAATAGACCATTATGAGGAGAAGGAGAAGGAGTGGAGGGCCATAGAAGAATTGGCCAAGTTGAGCATCAAAGAAGAGATAGCAAAGACAATGAGACAATATCAGTATACACCAGACGCCGCAGGCCTGAGCTATGAAGATCTGTGTATTCAACCTGACCTGGACCTCCCAGAAGGGTTCAAGGTCCCCAAGTTCGATATCTATGAGCGGACAGGAAACCCCTTGGCCCATCTGAGAGCTTACTGTGATCAGCTAGTAGGCGTGGGCAGAAATTAGGCGTTGTTGATGTGTCTCTTCAGGCGTAGTTTAGGCGGGGAGGCTTTCGAATGGTTCACCTCCCAAGATGTGAATCAGTAGGCAGGATGAAATGCCATGGCAAAGGATTTTGTGGAAAGGTTCGCTTATAACGTCGAAGTTGTCCCAGACCGTTATTCCCTGGAGAAAATTAGGCAAAGGTCTACAGAAAGTTATCGCGAGTTCGCTTATAGATCGAGAAAGGAGGCTGCCAGAGTTCGACCTCCTATGTCTGAAAAAGAGGTCGTTGAGATTTTTGTGCGTTCACAGGAACCAGAGTTCTACGAAAGGTTGATACTGCTCATTGCGGCAAAATTCGCCGAGATAGTTAAGATCGGCGAAGCTATAGAGGATAGGTTAAGAACAGGAAAGATCACCCGTGTTTCAAGTTCAGTTGGACCGTCTGGTTTGTTGAAGAAGAAACGAGAGGATGTCTCGTCTGTTTAAAGCTCACAGGACAGGAGAAAACCCCCAAATACCAGCTCCAGAAAATCTATACCCTCCCCAGACCCTTTTTAAACACCCTGCAAACCTGTTTCCGGCTTATTATGCTCAACCCGGGTACCAAGCTCCACTCCCAAATTACCAGATCCCTCTCCCTCAATATCACTCCCCCCAGTACCCAAATATCCATCCGAACTTTCAGAATCCGTCGCCAAGTTGCTCAAATGTGCAACCAATTTATTAAACTCCCCCTATCAACTACCCCACCCAAAATTACCAAGCTCCACAGCCAAATTACCCAGCCCCTTTGCATTTGAGATTCCGAACCCCCGCCCAACCTCGCCGAAATATCCCAAATTACCGCCAAGTACCCCCACCTCCATAAAATAACTATAACCTTCCTCATCCAAGCACAGAAAAGAAACCTCCCCAGGTGTTTACTCCGCTCGCAGAAAGCCGGACAAAATTGTTTGAGAGATTAGTGGTTGTTGGTCTAATCAGCCTTGTTCCCCCAAAGCCAATGGACACGAGTTCCTACCTCGCATGAAGGCCATTTGTTGTGTATCAACTAGCTTATGCATCACTTTCTTCAGTCTTTCTGTGAGTATCTTGGAGATCAGCTTGTATATACTAAGCTGATTGGTCTGAAATCTCTCAACTCTTTGACACCATTCTTCTTGGGAATAAGAGCAATATATGTTGCATTAAAGCTCTTCTCAAAGATCTCCTGAGAGTGAAAGTTCTGAAAGGTTGCCACCACATCCTCCTTCACAATATCCCAACATTTTATAAAAAAAAACACGGAATACCCATCCGGAAGCCAGGACTTCTTCCTCTTCAAAAGGTTTCTGCAATTCTTTTTGTTCTTCTATGTTGATAGAAGGGCACAAATTCATGTTATAAGAGGGTCTCCAGTTCTCACTCTTACTATACAGCTTCCAATAAAAAGATACAATCTCTCTTTTGATATCTGTAGCCTCCACCAGTTCTTATCCTTCGACTACCAATTTATCAATGTGATTGATCCTCTTGTGAGCATTTGCAGTTTTTTGGAAGAACTTGGTGTTCTTGTCCCCTTTTTTTATCCACAACATTCTTGATCTTTGTCTCCAAGTTGTCTCTTCCTTTTTTGCATAATCTTCAAACTCCTTGATACATTTGCTTTGTGGACAGCTTCTTCTTCAGTTAAAGGTCTCTCCTGCTAGATACCATCAAATTCAGTAATTTTGTGGAGCAATTCCTCCTTTTTTTCCAGATTTCCAACCGTGCTTGTACTCCATTCTTTCAATGTGGCCTTCAGAACTTTTAGCTTGGATGCCAGAATATAGTCAGGCTTCCCTTCAAATGCAAAAGATGTCCACCATTCTCTGATTCTTTCATTAAAACCATCAGTCTCCAGCCACCACCCTTCAAACTTGAAATAGGATTTTGTGTACGTCCAACTGCACTTGTTAGTGCAATTGGCGTATGATCTGAACATACTCTAGGTAGAACCTCTTGCTTCACATTGTTGAAAATTTCCCCCCATTCAATAGAATACAAAATTCTATCAATTCTAGATGCTACTTCTTTGTTACTTCCTCTGGTCCAGGTGCATTCTCCCCCTTCTAATTGAGGATCAATCAATTCCATGTCTTCAATTACTTCAGAAAACTCATTCTTGTATACAATAGTTCTAGAGCATTTCTTTTTCTCTGAAGCATATCTGACAATGTTTAAGTCACCTCCCACAACCCAAGGTCCTGTGAATAAGCTCCTCACAACACCAATTTCCCACCAAACTTCCTGTCTTTCCAGATTGCAAGTTGGGGCATAGACTCCTGTCATATGCCAAGCAAGATCATTTGTTCTTGACTTGAAGCTACAAGTCAGAGTATACGAGCCTATCTCCACCACCTCCCCATCCCAACACTTAGTATCCCACATCATCAGAATACCTCCCCTGGTACCACTAGCTTCCAGCTGCCCATATTTTACTCCTTTGTTTCCCCATATTTGTTTTGTTACCTTCTAATTTGGTTTCCTGCAGACATATGACATCTGCCTTCCAGTCTCTCAACAAGCTATTTACCACCCTTATCTTTTCCCTACAATTCAATCCCCTCACATTCCATGATATTATCTTCACATTCATCATGTATCTATGGAATTTTCCCTCCCCTTTATTCTCGTACCTTTGCTTTGAAAATTCATATCAATTGCCAAACCTTTTAGCTCTTTCAGCCCTTTAATTCTGGAGGTTTCCCTGTTTGCTTCTCCATTACCTTGATGGTTTGGTGTCTCTAGTTGTCTATCTACTTGAAGAGTGCCAGAGCTTCTTTTTGACACCCATCGAATCCTACCCCAAATTCTTTGCTCATCTTGATTATGTTCTGATGGACCACATTGACGCATTCATCTCCTCATCACTTTCCTCCTCTACAGATATATTATTTAAAGGTTCAGCTTCCTCAATGTTCCATCTCGCTTCCTCTGTACAAGTTCCAATTTGCATGTTTGATTGGAAATTGTTGATAACTAGATGGGTTCCTCCTCCTCCTATATCTGTGACTGCATCAGCAAAATTATCCCCCTCTTCTAATCTTGTGGGTTCTGTCTGATAATATGATTGGTCCTCTTCCGCTAGAACAAGTTCTTTTTCTCCAGTTACACTGTCGAAAAAGACTATGTCTGTAGTGTTTGCTTCTATTTCAACTAACATCGGTAAATACCACTTCAGTAATCTGTTTTGATTCAAAAAGTTGGGCCTCATTAATGACTGGGCCGGTATTATGGGTCTTCTTTTTTGCACTTTTCTCATTTAGATTCCTGTGATCCAGCCTTGGCCCACTACTTTTTATAAGGCAACCTTCCTTTTTGTGGGCCCATCATCACAAGTAAAAGACAACTCTATCTACCAAAGTTTGGACAAATGGAAAGAAACCTTCTATTTTCTCTTTATCGAGCCCAAAAAAAAGGAAGAAGAAGATGAAAAACAAAGACAGCATTTTCCCTACAACATTTTCCATAGTATATAAGCAAGTCAATATTAAATTTTGCGTTCATACCAATTACAAACAACTGAATTGTTGAATCAGGAAAAACAGCTTAAATGTCTAATTGTCCTAGGATGATTTAGTAGTCTAAATGTCTTCTCATAAACACTTCATCAGAAATCTTGGACAGAAGCAAGTTTTGAGTGTATGCAAGTTAATTATCTGAAGTTCCGGGAAATGCAGAAGCACAGCAAGGACTGAAATACTACACTTTAATACTGAAGGTATCTTCTTTGTCATTAATTATAGGGACTTGCCAACCAGAAAAAAATCAACCAGACTTAACTATGAAAACTGATCATTCTACTCAAGTCAAAAGTTTCAAGTGAGCAGCTTGGAATCAGAAACCTAACCAATTCATAACGATCCTTTGTGAGATTACACAAAATCTCCAGACCTCGTCTGAGCTATGCATGTTTAAAGATCTTCATGCTGAGCCAGTGGAAATATATAGCAACAACAAGGATGGGAAGCGTTAACGGAACCAGAAAGCAATAGTATCTGTAACAGAAACAAAAAATTCTCAACATAAAGCACAAACCAGAACTTATGCCAACACAAAGCATGATAATAGGAAAAGAGGAAGAATCATATTTTGTGAACTAATGATACATGAGATATATCAGCTACAAAGCCTTATTAAGTATTTAGTAAGATTTTGATGATAGAACAATAATTACATTAGCAAACAACCATCACAAAATCAGTATCACATATTATAGAATCTCATTTTCCTATAACAGTTCTGAGTCATTCACACTCTTGACATAACTATTATTATTGAGGAAGTAAAATTCAGTTTGAGTTACTGAAATCTCTTGTATAACTAGTGTATTAAATTAAGATAACTCCCACCAACTATTACCAAATTAAAATGCCAGTGAGTGACATTGTGCTGCAAGCCAGATAAAACCTTAACAAACGCAAACATAATAGGAGAATTACCTGTCCCATACTTGTAAATAAAATTCTTCCATTTGGCTAATCTGATGTTGTAAACAAATAGGATGAAATTGAAGTGTTTTGACTCCAAATTGATTATTCTACATGCATAATACTCTTAAAGCACACAGTTGGTTGGGAAGAGATCCTCGTAACCATCTTATATAAATTCACTTTTGCTGAAACCACAATCAATTTGATGTGCAAATGTTAAACTAAGCTTGAGAAATGCGAGGTTCCTTACTGATAGAACTACTACCTCACATCTTAAAGCAGCAAAATCTTTAAATTAGAAATAGAATAATATATTTTCTTAAAACTAAGTCGTAGGGAAAGCACAATGCATTTTGGCCAGATGTATCGGTTTCTCAATGATCTTTTCTAATCTTCAACGAAACTGAACACAGAGTTCTAAAGAGAACTTTCCAACAGCACATGATTTTAATCTCTTCATAGTTTTAAAAATGCGGAGACGAGAAAGTTGGTATACAACAAAAAATTTACAAATGTTAAAGCAAGGAGGTTTCATGGAGGGGGAATTCTACTAGAATAAGGTCTGACAAGAATAGGGCTCAAACTTATGTTGCTCAGACTCTCCAAAATTGTTGCCGTACTTGTATTAGATTCTTCAAAATGCACTACTATCGGAGTATCCGACCCCAACAATCGACATTTTTGAAGAGTCCGAGAAAATAGGCTCAAACTATTTCTTCCACCACAAACATTTTCATTTTCAACATGACATACTCCTTAACAGTTCAACAACTGAAAATTTTCTATTAAGATGATCTATTTGTGTTAGCACGCCAAATTTTTGCAACAAACTATTTCTCATGGTCGAGTGTGTGGGATCCATTTCCCACCTTGTTCTTCCTTTTATTATGGTTCTGGATTGGAGAAGTGGAACATATTACATATCCCTTGATCAGTGGCATAGCCAGTAATTTCATAAAGGGTGTCCAAACTTTGGATAGTAAATTTATTTTAAGAAATCAATGATTTAAAGTGCCAAAAAATAGATCAAACTAAGCAATATTTAACTAAATATAAAAACATTTTTAATAAAATTACCAAGTGTATAATTCAAAACAAACATAAAGATGAAATAAACTACTTCAAGCATAATTTAAACATATTATTACAATTGTACTCAACAAGGTTTCATATCCTGAAATGTTTTTATAATAGACTCACTTGAAATAGTACCAAATACTTTTTTTTCTACATAAGGCACTATATAACTGTCTAAAAACTCATCATTCATTCGATTTGGCAAGTCATTTTTTATATACTTCATTGCTGAGAAAGCTCTTTCAGCGGTTGCAGTAGCAACTGGCAAGAGCAAAGCAAATTTCACTAAGCCAAATATAAGTGGATAAATTAAATTCTTCTTTGTCTCAACTAATTTTCTCGAAAGTTCACCAAGTCCACTTAAATTTGAGAACTTTTTATCGTTATCACGTACATCGATAATGTAATTGACAAGCTGATTCAGAAGGACGACCATATTAAATTGATTAAAGTCATGAAGATATAATTCAACCATTCTCATTATTTTTCTGATGTCAAAATTAGAATTTGAATTAATTGAATTCAAGCAAGCTACTTCATAAAACAAATCACTTGTCACCTCATTAACACGATCGTTAAGTTTTTGAAGTTGCCAATCAATAATCTTATAAAATACTTCCACGCGAAAATGATATAAAACGCTATGTTCAACAGCTTTATGTCATGATCTTCCAGAGTTAGCATAGGGCTCATCAAAATTGAGTATCAAAATGTCATGGTTGATACAAAATCTAGATATTTTGTCTATAAGTGGATCACATCCATTATCTCTTAATTTTTGAAGCCTTCGTTTTGCTACTTCAACAAGTATCATGGCATTCGCAATATCTTGCTCCTTTTTTCTGTAGTGATATATTAAGATCATAGTGATTCCCAAATAAATTTCATCAAATGCGACCTGAAAGCAACAAGAGTTAGTTGAAGTTTGATGAGCAATACAATAAATTGAATGAGTCGATCTACTTTCTTTTCTAATCAACATTTTAGGACCATCGATATCACCTTGCATATTGTTTGCCCCATCATAACATTGTCCACGTACATAAGATAAACTTAATGAATGTTGAGCAAGTACGTTAATGATTTTTTTTTAATGATAAAACCCGGGGAGAGCTACAGTGCTGTCAAGGCGTCCAATTGGACACCCTTTGTCGGAAAATTACATTATATAGATAAATATTTTACTTAATATTGATATATATAGAATTTTGGTCACCCTTATAATCAAAGAAACAACTCATAGCACAGTGGCTAGGGATATCATGAAGTTGCACGGCACCTAGGTTCAACTCCTAGCGACCGCATTTTCTTTTTTAATATTTGTGTCTTGCTTGAAGTCGATATGCAAATAAAAACGCGCCACCGCGATATAAATTTCTAGTAGCATGGTTGAAGTTTCATGCGAAGCTACCCAAGTTAGAACCCTCTGTGGATTTTTCCAATTGACTCCAAATTAAGTTTTAATTTTCATTTAAAAAAATTAAATTAATTTAAAATAGTATAAAATACCATATATGTGATGTTCATTCCTTTTACAATTAGATCTAGTAAGTAATAAAGAATTTTTTTAAAATTGAATTCTTTCCTAAAATTATAATATACTTTCCTTGCGGAATAAGGTTTTCTTCTTCTATAAATAGAAGACTCATTTATCAAATTATATCACAATATTATTGAGAATAAGTATCTCAATAATCCTCTCTCTATTTTTTCTCTCTTTCTCTTATTTTACAACAAAAAAACTAAGTTAATATTTTAGTTTGAAATTTGAATGAACTTGAGGAATTATTTTAATAAAGTACCAAAAGAAAGTTCGACGTCCCTAAGTCAACCAAACAAAGAAATAGCGGTAGATCAATTAGAGTTGTCGTCACATTCTTCTCAGAAACAAAAACTTGATTGAAACATTTGAGAATTTGATCTAGCTAAAAGAACTCCAATTTTAAACCACTATCCACACCTTCGTGATACAACAAGAAGGGCATATCTTTAAATTGGTCCTTGTCGACCTAATAGTAAAGACTACCCTCAATCTATATTGCTAAAGCAATGCATCGTTTCAATTCTAAATAGTTTAAAGAGTATTATTGGTTGGAGTATAGTGAGAATACAAATGCAACATATTGTTTACCTTGTTATTTATTTAAAGGCAATATCATTTATCAGGGTGGAGGTGAGGTATTTTCAACAACAGGATTTAGAAATTGGCATAGAAAAAACAAGCTTGATGAACATATTGGTAGGCCAAATAGCGTTCATAATCAAGCAAAGAGAAATTGTGATGATCTAATACAACAACAACAGTCTATTCATGCTACATTTAACAAGCAATCTGATCAAATTAAGCTCAAATATTAGACCCTCTTAAATGTTCAATTGATGTGATAAGACTTCTCTTGAATCAAGGATTGTCACTCCGTGGTCATGATGAAAGTGAATTGTCATTGAACAAAGGTAATTTTTTGAAGTTCTTTCATGGTGCATAGATAAGTGTGAAAACATTAAACCTTGTGTTGGAAAAATGATCCAAAAAATAATAAGTTAACTTCTCCAAATATTCAAAAAGAACTTGTGATGGCATGTAAGATAGAAACATTGAAGTCTATAATGAAGGATCTAAATTGTGATCATTTCGCTCTATTAGTCGATGAATCTTTTGATGTGTCACACAAAGAGCAAATGGGTATTGTTTTACGATATGCTGATAGAAAAGGATTTGTGATGGAAGCATTTATTGGACTTGTTAATGTTAAAGATACTATTGTTTTATCCAAAGGCATAGCCAGAAATTTCATAAAGGGTGTCCTAACTTTAGATAGTAAGTTTATTTTTAAAAAATCGATGATTTAATGCACCAAAAAATGGATCAAACTAAGCAACATTTAACTAAATATAAGAACACTTTTAATAAAATTAACAAGTGTATAATTCAAAACAAACATAAAGGTGAAATAAACTACTATTGAAAGCGTAATTTAAACATATTATTACAATTGTACTCGACAAGATTTCATATCCTGAAATATTTTTATAATAGACTCATTTGAAATAGTACGCAATACTTTCTTTTCTACCTAAGACACTATACAACCGTCTAAAAACTCATATCATCCAGTTCGATTTTGCAAGTCATTTTGATATACTTTATTGCTAAGAAAACTCTTTCAACGGTTGCAATAGCAACTAGTAAGAGCAAAGCAAATTTCACTAAGCCAAATATAAGTGGATAAGTTAATTTTTTCTTTTGTCTCAACTAAATTTCTCGAAAGTTCACCAAGTCCACTTAAATTTGAGAACTTTTATCAGTATCATGTACATCAATAATGTAATTGGTGAGCTGATTCAGAAGGACACCCATATTAATTGATCAAAGTCATTAGAATATAATTCAGTCATTCTCATTGCTTTTCTTATGTCAAAACTAGAAATTGAATTAACTGAATTCAAGCAAGCTACTCCATAAAACAAATCATTTGTCACCTCATTAAAACGATCGTTAAGTTCTTGAAGTTGTCAATCAATAATCTTATAAATTACTTCCACACGAAAATAATATAAAACGCTATGTTCAACAGCTTTACCTCGTGATCTTCCAGAGTTAGCATAGAGCTCATCAAAATTGAGCATCAAAATGTCATGTTTGATACAAAATTTGGATATTTTGTCTATAAGTGGATCTCATCCATTATCTCTTAATTTTTAAAGTCTTTGTTTCGCTACTTCAACAAGTATCATGGCATTTGGAGTATCTTGCTCCTTTTTCTCCTTTTTTTGTAGTGATATATTAAGATCAAAGGTGATTCCCAAAATATCTTTCATCAAATGCAACATGAAAGCAACCTCATACATTTAACAACTTCTAACATATCCTGATGCTTTAGCTCTTTCATCTCAAGTACTTGCATCTTCAACAAGTGTATCAAATACATCGATAATAGAGTCAAATAAAAGTATAAGGTTTTCAAACGACTTGTAATGAGATCCTCAATGAGTATCACCGGCTCTAATAAGATCAAGTTCTTGATTCAAGTCTCTACCTATTTCTATTTCATTCATATCTAATGCCTTTTGAAGATTTTCTTTTAGAGATTGTCGAAATTCATTCATCCGTCTAAAAGAAGCTCCCAACATATTCAAAATATTTGAAACCAATAACACAAGTTCTCCCACTTGAACATATTTTTTTAAAACTGCAACAATAGTTGAAGTTGATGAGCAAAACCCTAAATTGAATGAGCTGATCTACTTTCTTCTTCAATCAACATTTTAAGACCATTGATATAATCTTGCATATTGCTTACCCCATCGTAACATTGTCCACGTACTTAAGATAAACTTAATGAATGTTGAACAACTACGTTAATGATTGCTTTCTTTAGGGATAAAACACTAGTATCTTTAACATGAACAAGTCCAATAAATGCTTCTATCACAAACCATTTTCTATCAACATATCGTAAAACAATAGTCATTTGTTCTTTGCATGACACATCAAAAAATTCATCGACTAATAGAGCAAAATAGCCACCATTTAGATCCTCCATTATAGCGTTCAATATTTCCATCTTATATGCAGTCACAATTTCTTTTTGAATATCTGGAGAAGTTAATTTATTATTTCTTAAAGCATTTTTTTGAGAAAAAAGTAGCTTGTATTATAAAATACTCAAGAAGTATCCAGTAATACTTACAATAAAAAATGCATAACTAAGACTATCCTCCTATGAAATCATCAGTAATCTAAAATACTAGGGATATCCTCATCTTTTTGAGGATATTCATGTTTACACCAAAAATAGAAAAGAAACAAACAATTCAGCTTCATCTTCTCCATAGAGCAGCTATTATTTCTTGGAGCATTTTCCAACACAAAAGGTTTAATTTTTTTCACACCTATTTCTATACCATGAAAGAACTACAACAAAGTTACTTTTGTTCAATGACGATTCACCTTCATCATCACCGCGGAGTGATAGTCCTTGATTCAAGAGAAGTCTTATCACATCAATTGAAGCATTTAAGCGGGTCCAATATTTAAGCTTAATTTGATCGGATTTCTTGTTAAATTTAGCAGGAATAGACTATTGTTGTTGCATTAAATCATCACAATTTCTCTTAGAACGCTATTCGACTTACCAATATATTCGTCAAGCTTGTCTTTCCTATGCCAATTTTTAAATCCCACGGTTGAAAATACTTCACATCCACCCTGATGAATGTCATTGTCTTTAAATAAATAATAAGGTAAACAATATGTTACATCTGCACTCTCACTATACTCCTACCAATCATACTCTTTAAACTATTTAGAATTAAAATGACACATTACTTTAGCAATATACGATTAAGGGTATTCTTTAATATTAGGTCAACAAGGACCAATTTGAAGATATGTCCTTATTTCATCACGAAGGTTTGGATAGTGACTTAAAATTGGAGTTTGTTTAGTTGGATCGAGTTTTAGAGCGTTTAAATCAACTCTTTATTTCTGAGAAGAATGTGACGACAACTCTAATTGATCTATCGTTGTTTCTTTACTTCGTTAACTTAGAGACATCAAACTTTTTTTTGGTACTCTATTAAAATAATTCCTCAGGTCCATTGAAACTAAAATATTGACTTAGCTTTTTTTGTTGTAAAATAAGAGAGAGGGAAAAAATAGTGAGAGAAATATTAAGATTCTTATTCTCAATAATATTGTGATATAATTTCATAAACGATTCTCTTATTCATAGAAGAAGAAAACCTTATTCCGCTAGGAAAAGATATTATAATTTTAGGAAAGAATTCAATTTCTTTTTATTTTCTTTAAAAAAATTATTACATATTAGACCAAACCGTAAAAGGAATGAACATCACATACATGGTATTTTATACTATTTTTAACTAATTCAATTTTGTTAATGAAATTAAAGTTTAATTTGAAGTCAAAATAGAAAAACGCAAAAATTCACTTACAGGGATTCGAACTTGGGTAGCTTTGCATGAAACTCTAGTTGTCTACCACCATGCTACTAGAAATATAAATGAGTTTTTATTTACTTACCAACTTCAAGCAAGACACAAATATTAAAAGAAAACAGAAAATGTGACCGCCAAGAATTGAACCTGGGCACCGTTCAGCTTCATGATAGCCATAGCCACTGTGCTATGGGTTTTTTCTTTGATTATTAGGGTGTTCAAAATTATATATATACCAATATTAAATAAAAAATTTATCTCCAATGAAGGGTGTCTAATTGGACACCCTAACAACACCGTAGCTCCGCCCTGCCCTTGATAGAGACTACTTAAGTAGACAGGTGATCAGATACTGTGCCACTTGAATCATGCAATTCAAATGAACTCAGAGTTCAGCTTAGAAGAATCATTGTTCAACTAAATATGCTCATTAAAAATCAAATATTCAACTAATTGTGCTCATATGAAAATGTAATCTGTATAAATGTTAGTTACAGGACAGCTAAGCTGTTGGGCGGAAACGAGACCAAAATATATCTTTTCTGATGTGGAAGTTCAGACTATGCTGCAACCACAGAGCATAC
>JBCEWC010012052.1:0-16168 GCA_038996855.1 Solanum aculeatissimum
GACACTTTTTTAAGTTTTAAAAATATCAACTTTAGTCCCTAATTAACTTAATTCAACTTAATTTTTAATTAGTAAAAGTTGTCACCTTTTTTAATTTTGAGACTTAAAAGACTCTTTTAACACAATTTTCACTAGACTTTTGTGTTTCTGGTCCACTTCAGCCTTTTAACCTTCTTATTTGAAGGCTGAACATTGAGAACCATGCACTTATAGTTATAGAAATGGTTTCAATCACGATAGACATCCGTTGTCTTTACAATTTTTCTGAAAAGTGTTCATAAAGATAGGTGATGAGCTTTCTCGCTTACATCTGATTATCAACGGAACGCATATACTGCTTGTCATGACATGATTTTTCCCCCTTGGGCTGAATTTTTGCTTCTTATTTATGTGTTTTTGTTCTTCTTACTATTAAATATGTTGGATTGTCTTCTTTTTATCAAGTGGTGACTCATGCATTAATGAGTTCATTAATTCTCAAAAAAACATTAAAGAGTTCATTAATGTCTGGCTGGTAGGGATGGTAATCAGAGGAAGACCCAGGAATTTAAAGTGACGAGGTCATCAATATTTTTTAATAGAGACACGATTCAAAGAAACATAGCAATATTATTTTTTTCTTCATATTACATAGACACATCAATTACTTGCTACAAAATTTAGTGTGGAACTCTCTGGAACCTAAAGAAAAGCAACAAGCTGGCCTGTAAGTACAAGTGCATGCGCTAAAGGTCATTGTGTGCGCCCCAAATTAACCAGTGTAGCAACTTTACCTTTGTGGCTTCCGGTACCAATCAAAATATATAAACGTTATTTAAGATATACATACACATATTGCATCCGTGATGGTGTGTGGGATTTCACTGAGTATATTGTTGTTGTATACACAGATTACATACATTTTTCCTGAGTTTACCCGAGACCGGTGACCCCTTACCCTGGGGTAGGTCCGCCTCTGACGCTGATCATCTAGCAAGGGGGTTATAATCATTTATTCCAAAAGATTGCCGATGTCCGGAGAAACGAGACTTGTACATTCATATATTTATGACATGCTAAGAACTTCCATTTTAATCATAAGAAAACTTTCATGCCGTCATAATTAATCTCTTGATCTTGTTGGCTTAAGTCAGTCACCCTCAATGAATGTAAGTACTATGTTTGTTCCTTATGTTCCATTGGTTCAATCAGAACTCTATCCCCTGTTGTATAGTGGGTTGCAAGGAGATGTTTTCCAGGGCTTAGCTCTTGTAACAAGCTAAATAAGAACCAATTAAAGAGATCACTATTACCTTCCAACTGCACGGTCTGACCTTTTTTGTTGCATTGGAAACCTAAAAATCTTTTTTACGTTGTTAATGTGAATGGAAAATTCAGAATAGAACCAATTTGACTTTCATGATGCTAAAAGACGAGGGCAGTTATTTTATTTTTGTGAAAATATACATGGAAAGTTGTTTGCTTAATAGAATAATATCATTGCTACATTTTACTTCTCAATTGGAATGTATAATTTGGTTGTCTAAATCTTTTCTATTTGGAAGTTTTCCTTATCATGTCAATATCGCTCTGGTCGATTTGCCAGGTAACCCTGGATGGAAGAATGAAAAAGGGGATGAAAAGTTCTCTGGGTATTGATCTCTTTACTTTCTGTATGATTTTATATTTCATATTTCATATTTCATATGCTTTAGTTGAGACTCTATGTTTACTATGTTTCTTAGTTGTAAGTTCATGTTTATGGACGTATAATATGTTCTGGGTTGGTACTCCTTCAGTTTCCAAAAAAAAATAAAAGAAGTTTCTGGGTTGGATATTATGGTGTTTCTTCTGTCTTGTTAGTGAGTCTTCACGTATTCTTACAGTTGAAGAATGGAAATTTCTCCTTCAGGTCCACCAAGCATTACACAGATATCTTTAACATTTCAAGAAGATTCTCTTGGCAATGTTCATTCTGGAGCACCTCCTCCGTGGTTCAATGCAACTGAAAAAAGTCAGCTAGAATTTATATCAAATCCTGGATGGAGTGATCTCTCTCCTCCCAATCAGAAGAAGAAGTCGAAACTAAATCCAAACAGGGTTGGTGCTGCTTGGGCTGAGAGAAGAAAAGTCGAGCTGGAGTTGGAGAGTAAAGGGGAGCTTGTGACAAACACTTTTAATATGAACTGGCTCCCCAATTTTGGCAGAGTTTGGCAATCTGGTACTAGGAAGGAATCTAGAAAAGAATTTCAGCAGGAGATTCACAAATCTGCTGAGACTGAAAGCCAGTCCCAGAGTATGGTGCAGTTACGGCCTTACGCTAGCAAGCGAAAGGTAAGCAACTACATCAGCATATAGTCATTGGTTTCAGCAGGATAAATTCCCCCGCTTTGCTCTTTACCATCACCGAAAATTCTCTAGCCTGGTCTTATGTACTGAAAACTACGTTAGTATCTTAAGGACGTAACTTGCAACTTTGCTCTAAGGGTTTAATATGCCGATCACTTCCTTAAAATTCATGAGGCGATTAACTCTGCAATTTTGCCTTGCACGGTTTCGCAAGTTTCAAGAATTTAGATTCAATTAGCTATCTGCATTTCAGTAAATGCCGTGATGCTAATCTTCTTTCATTTCAAGCTGACTTTTCTGCAGCTATCGTGTTAATCTTTTACTGAGAATATCAATTTTTTACATCACAGTAAAACTGACCTACTTCCTACCCCAAGAAATAGTAAACTGTCTTATCAATACACAAATGTATAACTTCCCAAGAATTGCAATTGCATCCCTAAACCACTGACTCCTTCAATCGTAACTACATTACTATTATAACCTATATGTATATATGTATGTGTATATGTATATTTGTATATGTATATATATGCATGTATGTGTATGTATGTATGTATATATATCTATGTGTGTGTATATATATAAGTTTTCTCTTTAAAGGTAGGATTGAAACAAATGGCTAATAATTTATCAACCGGCACTCCATAATTTCACATTTCAAAGCATTCTCTGTCAAATCTGACATATTAAGCCATTTAATTTAATTTTTTTTGATGAAATTAAGCCATTTAATTATTTTACTTCACCACACATGTCAAATTAGGTCATATTTTATGGTATGGATGGAGCAATATGCAAGTAAAACTCCGTTAGTTCCACCCCTTGTGAAACAGTATGAAAAGAAAAGCGATGTACAAATGATTTAGTGATTAGGGCTTTCTAAGTTCCAAAAATGTACTGATAGTTTTTTTTTTTGATGACCTTGCCAGAGCAGTGTTCCCCAAGCAATGATTTATTCTGATATGCTTTGATGAGACGTTCCCTTATATGTTAAGGCAGTAGTCTTGTTGTTCTTTCTGAATAGATAGTTCATATAGAACAAGTGTTCATTGAAACAGCATCGTATTGATCCTTACTTTTTATTATTAAGTGTTCTGTTTTTGGCATTCTCATGACTGTTCCTTTTGATTAAAAATTGCAGCGCAAAGATCCTGTTGATGAAGAGCTCGACTGACATAGCTTCTGTGTGGTGATCAAATTATGAAAATTCATGTGTTCATTCTTCTTGATTTGCTCTTTCCAGCCAAATTATCATTTTTATGCTTTTTAGATTTCCCATTTGGTATGAGTTGGGGCAACTAGATTATAGTAAGCGTTCAATCCAAGTTATTAAAACCTGTAGATTGTTTGTCACGGTAATTTTTCTAATGAGCTCTTTATTCTTTTGTAGTGATTCTAGCAATGGTTCTTCACAGGTTGCCTATGTATAGTCTATTTCTTGTACTAATTAATGCCTTTAATTGGTTTACTGTTCCACTTGTATTCCTCTTCTTATTGGGTTGAAGGTGCCTTAAATCTCTTGCTTGCAAACAATTTGCGACGAATGTTGAAAGCGACACACTCTAATTTTGACTGTTTCCTCTTACTTAATTGAAGACTACTTTCCAGTACACTATAATATCATGAAGCTCATATGTGCCAGACCTGTTATAGGCGTGTCAAAACTCTGATTCCTTGTAGACTATTTTGAGTTTTTCTGCAGCCTTGGATCATATTAGCTGTTCATGCAATTCAAATTTGCTGCAGAGTCGCCAATGAAATAATAGTATGTTCTTTGAGCTTGTTTGCTGCAGCGTTGCCAGTGAAACAGTATGTCTTTTGTGCTATTGTTCTCTAATTGGCTCAAAACTTGTGTTTTCTTGGAGGTGGTTTCAGGAGTGATTGTTGTGGAAAGGAAACATGAATGATGCTTTCTTTTCTATCGACTTGTCTCTCTTGTTATCACGTGTTTCTTTCAATCTTTCTTTATCTTCAACTGTTGTAATATGAATTCTGTATCTCAACTCTCAACATGTGAAAAAGTTGAAATAATAATGGTAGAGGTTAGGATTGCTTGCGTGTAAGTTAAGCCAAGTGAAACTGTAGTTAGTAGTCGGATTTCTATTGAGTGGTTTGAGCAGAACAACAACAAAAGTTGGAACAAATTGTGCGTGTGTTCTGGTAATCTAGCAAACAACTTCTCCTTTACCAGAATAAAACACAAATATTTTCTACTTTCGGGACAATAGTTATAAAATAGCCATTGCTCCGAAGAAAGATTTGTTACCCCGACTTGGACTCGCAATAGCAGTCAAGTTCAATGGTCACAAATCAGAATGTATTCTTTGTTTCATTATAAAAAGACCCTCATCTCTAAATACACACAAAAACATGTTCTGTAAAGTTATATCCTAATATCCAAAAATGAAAAAAGATCAAAGTATGTTTTCTCTAAACTCTTATGGGAGATCTTACCTTTTTTTCTTTGGTTACTTCTTTTGGTAATGCAAACACACTCTTATGATGGAGATGATCCTGCCTTTTTATCTATTTCTAATTTGAATATACAATTTTAAAGTTGAAAGCGAAAGAGGCTTGCTGTTGGAGCAATTTTTTTTGTCAATATTACAGTTAGGGAGTTATCTTTTTTCACAATTAGAGAAAGAGAAAATCGTACTATATACTAATATCTAAATCTATTTTTTAATTTGGTTTTATCAGGATATGCATAAGTAATCGGTTAAATTTATATAAAGTTGAACATCTAGTTACCTATGTAGTGAATGCATACAAATCAATTTGAGTATGTCTTATACAAATCGTCGAATGCATGTTTACTTATTTGGTTTCATATAAGTTTAAGTGTCTATTTGTGCATACTAAAAAATTTATGCCAATTGAAATAAAGTTATGGAAAAGAAAAATATTCAGAGATAGAGCGTAGCTTAAGTTCCCGCCCAAGTGCTGCAAGAACTCATCGGCACATTGTAACACTACGCAGTAGCTCCACCTTTCACCACCCTCTAAACTTCTAAACCACTCCTATCCGCCGTCTTTCCCGGCCGGAAAATGCTTATATCCATAGTAGAAAGGTCCTTATTCAGAGATAAAGACGGTGGCGCTAAAGTCGTTAAACACCGGTTCCTAGGGTTCTTAATCTGGCAAGCACTTCAATCCACCGCCGTCTTCTTCCTCTCCAAAACCCTACTCCTTTCTCTCTTCACTCGAACCCCTTTCAAACCCTCATTTCTCAGCTTATTCGCTTTCATAGTTTTCCATTTCTCTCTTCTCATCTTCTCCACTTCCCTTTTCATCATCTCTTCTCCTCGTCCTCAGCGTGCTGCTTCTCCTTTGGAGCTTCTGGTTGGTGCTGCTCGGTTGATACTCGTTCCCATTTCTAACTCCCAACCGCTGCTTTCCCCTGATTTTCGGCTCCGGGCAAGGGCTTCCATTAGTTTCGTGCTGTTTGTGGCGGTGTCTGCAGTATCAGCGTCTTTGTCTGTGATTAGCCTCTGTTTGAGCTGTCATGCGTTTGATCAATTGAAGCCTAGACGTTCGGTTATTGGGAAATTAGGGTTTTGGGGTTTGCAGATTGGATTTTTCTATGGAGTGCATTATGTGTATAAGAAGCGGTGGGTTTTACAGTTCCCGATCATCCAGGTATAATAGTGGCTTCTTTATATTAATTTTAGTATGTGATTGCATAATGCAAGACTTGTATAGGATGTGTCATGAATTATGATCTTCGATGTGTTTTTCTCAAATAACTCTCAACTGATTGAGTTCAGTAGTTTTAGTTTTTTAATCTCAAATCAGTTGTAATGAACTTGCTATGTAATTAACAAGTGAACCACTCAGTTCGATTATAATCACACCCAATCCACCAACAATTTGATTCAGTTTCGCAGAAACACAAACTACAGCTCAATTCAATAATAGAATGGGAAAATGCCAACTGCAACAGCAATGCTCTCTCGCTGTAATTTTGATGTATTAATAGTTCACCCTTTATGTGATCCTCGCTCTTCATTCTCCTTAATCTGATCCACCCACGTGTTTAAACCTCCTTTTGAAAAATGTCCAAATTACGGTTAATGAGCTGACTAATTTCATGCAAAACACTGTCGTTTCATTATTAGGGATTGCTCTCCGCCTCTGATTGTCCTTCAGCTCAGTACATCAGTTTGCTCTCGGCTAACTGGGAACAAAGGTGAATCGTAGGTGTAAAATTTGCTGTTAGCCTGATTGAATCTGTTCATATGTTTATATGTAACAATCTACTCTTTATTGGAATGTCTTACACTTAGTTCCTTGTCATGTTCCTTATATTAGACTGAAGCAGTTATTATTCTGGTAGAAAGCTAATAACAATACGAAGAATTCATATGCAAACACATTATGAATTAAGCTATTCTTGGGTATGTTGTTGTTGATTTAACTATTTATAGTATCAAAGCATGAGTGTTGTTTTATACAATCAGTATATTTTGGGGCGTTAAGTTAGTATGATATGGTATTTCTCTTTGGCAAGGAGATACTTAGTTCTTGTGTTTTGTTTGGGGTTTGGAGGGTGTTTCTCCAGTAGAGCTTTTCTTTATTTTCTAAGGTAATTTTATGAGGAAATCTTGTGTATACAGTTACACAAAATGTGGAGAATCTTACACAAAAATCTGATTCTGTATTAAAGCACCCAATCGTCTATCCCTACTGGAACAGTTAGCTGAGACCGCACCTCTGTTTGTGATTTCTCTTTGGTTATTCATTAAATATGCACCTCCATCATGTAAATTGTAGTTTGTGGTGACTATTAGCATCTTTTCGGTAATCAAAGACTGACACAAAGTTCTATGTCAACAGCGTCCTCCCTTTTTCAGCTTTAAGATGGGGCTACCTTTAGCCATTGGGAAAGCTCTAAAGCTTTCCGCTGCTGGTTACGTGTTTTCAGCTATCCTTGCATTTATTCTTCCTTATGAGTTTAAGGGTCAACTTCCAGTAGGAAACTTCATCACTGAGCAGATTCTCTTCTATATTGGAAGTTTTGTGGTGATTCTCTGCTGGGAATTATGTCATCATTTACACCAGGTTGGTCTCTCTCCCTCTTACTGTCCCCTTTCTTTCATTCACTCTCTCTATACACACACACACTCACTAGGTTAGGCTCTCAATTAGCTGTATATGTTCAAGCTGGTTATTTTTTTCAATAACATCTGGAAATAAGCATAAATAGCAAAAGTGATGTTACTTCGATTATTTAGGTGTTACACACAAAGAGGTCTGTCTTTGCGCCTCCAAAAGGTTCTGCAGCTGCTGAAACAAATCCAAGTGAACCACTTCTTGCCGCGTTGGAGGAGAGCACACCAAAATCTCTTTTGCAGTATCTTGCATACCTTGACCTCTGTATGGTATGCGAAGGTAATGTGGACCCTTGGCGCCGAGCTGCCTTCTTTGAGGAAAGTGGTGAGACTTACAAAAGAGTCATTTCTGTGTGCTTGACCCCTGTTGAACAATTTACAAGAAATGTGAGTGAAGTTTCGGAAAGCTCTCCAATTGATAGCTCCTTGCAGATTTCTCACCAGTTGTGTTCTCCAAATGAACAACTTGCGGATTCAAAGGTTTATGAATCATTTGATGACTTTCAGGTAAATTACTAATTTTACACGAATGAATGTCCTTAAATAATGTACTTCTTTTTCCTCTCTGGTGGTTTTTTATTCTTAATTTATGACTTAAGGGGTTGTTTGGTAGAGGCAATTGGCAAAAATAATGCATGCATCAACTCTTTGTATTAGTAGTACCTTGTTTGGTACACTTTTTCATATAATATGTAACTAATGCTAGCATTAGTTATACGCTCTATTGTGTATTAAAGTGTGCATTGCTAGTATCAGTGATTTTTAGGTATTAGTAATGCAATGCTTTTAATGCATGCATTGGCATGATTAAAGACCCAATTGGCCATCAAAACTTTTTTCACATCTTTTCTAACCATAATTGTGGAGGGTATATTTGTAATAAATTTTTTTATGCAATGCATGATATTTTTAATGCATCAAACCAAACAATGCATAAAAATATTCTAAAGTATAATTTATGCAAGATAATTAATACATGCATTACAAATGCAAGCATTATTAAGACACTCTATTTAGTGTTATTTTTATACATTCTACCAAACACCTCTAAGTTTCTTTGATTTTTCTGTCATTCACATATCCTGAATTGCCCTTGTAAATATATGCAACTGAAACTATAACACTTGGGGTCTGTTTGGAAAGTCTGGTAATTGAATTTGGTGTAATTAAGTGTAATTACACTGTCTAGCCTATTTGGTTGGCCATGTAATTACTTGGTCTACAGATAATTGGATGTAATTGGCAAGGGATAATTATACTACAATTCACAGGGGAGTATGTAAATTGTTGGTAATTACATAGTGTAACTACAAGCTGATTATTTTTTAATTTCTTCTTTTTATCTCTATTTTTATTTTTTCATTTAAATTTGTTTTTTATTTTTACTATTTTAAATTATTTTTTATTTTTACTTTTTCTAATATTTTCTAAAAATGTATTTTTTTATACTATTCATATTTCATTTACTTCTCATTCTCAACTTTTATTTCATGTGATTCATGTAATTTTCCGTATAATCTATTTTTATTTATAAATTTTTCTCATTAGCATAATTTTGTTGGTATTTTAATTTTTAAATTGAAGTAGAATCATTCTTGAATAAGGTTATAGACTTACGTTTTCTTTTTTCTTTTAAAAATCATATTTATGTACATTATGTTGAAATTTGAGATAAGCATATTGTGTTAAATTTTTTGTTTCGAATTTAGAACTTATGTTATATTTTCAGTTTCATTTGTTTTAGGAGTATTGACTTGATAATTTACATTGTAAGCTATTTTTTTAAAGTTATACTAGATAGATTATTTTTTTGTCTTATGATTTTATAATTTTATATCGTTATATTTATGAGATTAATCTTTTTGTCAAACATGCATTTCATGATTTTCTTAAAAATTTTGTACTTTTAGTTTTCATGATTAATTTAATAAAAAATACTTATTTAAAAAATATAAATCAATTATTTTTTATAATATTACTTAAGAATATATATTTATTAGTTAATATATTCTAAAAAGACAATATATATCTTAAATATTTAATTTAATGTCATTTATAAAGGTCCTTATTTGTCTAGTATAAAATTTTGATTTTAGATAATTAACTTTTATAAAATTTGATATAACACTTGTGCAACCAAATAGTACACTTGTAATTACATTGTGGTAAACAAACAGGTCATCACAATTATTAGGTTGTGTAATTACACTATCCCAGTAATTACACCAATTTCAATAGCCAGGTGACTTTCCAAATGGACCCTTTATGTTAAATGAAATGCTAAATACAGTCTTAAACTACACGCAGCTACTAGCTTGGTGTGCTCGCATTGTGGCTTCGCTAACCGTGCATTCACACAAGGAGGACAGATTTGGTGTTGCTCAACTTTCAGGGAGCAATGCTAGTGTCATCTCAACATTGCTATCGAGTTTATTAGCTGTTGAAACTCTGATGGGCAAGAAAACCAACTTACTGTCGTCAAATACTTTAATGGATCCTGCTGGTATTAAGTGGGCTACATTAAACCCAGGAAGGAGAGATTCAGCAGCAGGTGTTGCAGGAAGAAGAAAAGGAGCCCCTTTTTATGGAAAAGCGTATTCAATGGCTGATATCCTGAGGACTTCCATCTACGGTATTGTCTCTGCTTTCTACGATGAGATGTCGCATAGTGCAAAGGCAGGACTGCTTGAGAAAGATTGGATAGTCAGTAGTAAGCCACTGTATGGAACTCGCGAGCTCCTTTCACAGAAATTGCGACTGTTCCTGGACTTCCAAGCTAACTAGGGCAGGTGGGTTGAAATTTTGAAGAGGTTTTGCTTGTGTTTCGAGGGGAATGTTTAAGAAGTTTGATACCTCAGTGTTGGTGCGTGAAAGAAAAGATTGTAAGTCATTCGAGGTCCATCTGGTGGATGATGTCTGGCATTGGCATTCACATCTCGACAATTCTCTCTTTTTCTTGCTTTGGGTGGGTAAAACACTGGGTGGTCGGTTGAAATTTACGGATAATTGTCATCTTTGCGCATTAATTGAGGGATGTTTTAGGTTTGAATTCTCCCCTTTGGTATCTCGCACACATCTGCGAGGCTGCAACTTGCTCATGTGCATATCTTTGTAAAATTTGGTAGCATTAAGACAATCTGTAAGCATAAGAATTTTGTTGAAGAGGTTTCTGCATCTAATGCAATGGAGATGTTGATATGCTCATGAACTATGCAAGTTAACAATACAGTGCTGTGTTCTCATCATCACTTTTAAGTTACTTATTTCTTTCAACGCTCAGTTGTTGTTAAAGTGAATCTCATCAAACAACTTAAGGGGAAAAATCTACAAGGATACAACTAATTTCCAAAAATAGGAATCAGAAAACTCTCGAGGAATGTTGTCCAAACAGAATCATACAAAAATAACTTCATTCCCTTCATGCACTTGCCTCTAAGTTGGATGTATATCTAGTTGAATACAGACTTCATCAATATAAGGATCACTAGATCTTAGCTTGTCAAATATATAACGACCATTCTGAAAATTTACCGTAGAATCAAACACAATCATCTATAGACTCGGGATGGTCAATTAGTATAACCTCTTCACTCTTTGTATCAAAAGCTAGAACACTACTGTCACTTATGAGCCAATACAGAGAGTCGCACCAATAAACAGGTAGACTATTGGATAAACTGCTGAAAGTATGTGAAATTTGTAGAACAAGTTGAAAATTTCAACCAGGTTACTGGTGGTTACCAGTTTGTATTAATCTGAATTCGGGTAATCAACAGCTAGGTCTGTTCTTTCCAACTCATATGCAGGAGATTTTGGGTAATGGTATCAATTGGTGCGCTCCATTTATGGAATTGGAAACACAGTAATGCCTACTTGGTGGCATAATTTGTTCCAAGTCGATGAGAATCAGACCATTACACGAGGCCAAAATCTCAACTTGATAGGGTAAAGTCATCAGTGAGAGTGATTGTTGGGCTTAATGAGATTTTGTGGAATTGTTTGAATGAATAGATGAGTTGTGTAGAAGTGTCTTTATGACGTTGGAATCAGGATGAGAAATCATACGTTTAAGATTCTTGGATAGAAGCTTACATTGAAAAACAAACTTTAAGAGTAAGAGGGAAGAGATATATCTTGCTAATTCAAACCTCAAAGTAAGGCTGCCTAATTCCCCCTTCGATAAGTAAAATTTACTTTGACACAATCACCTTTCTGTGGTTTATTGTCTGATTCATTAATCCCTAATGTCGTAGTTAAGAACTAACATCTGATGTTCCTAAACAAAATCTAAAATATCAAGAAATCAGATAATTCTTCTGCAAGATGAAAGTACTACACCAACTTCAAGTTTTACATCAAATACAATGCTTCCCCAAATAGACACAACGTAAGCATCTGATGTTTTCTTACCAAATAGACAATGTAAGCCATTTTAGGTCAAATCCAATGCTTTCACTTGTAGCCTGTGGCTTCAGTCTCCTGCACCTAGGAATTTTTCTCTTATTAGTGTCAACTTACTGTAAACTTGTGTCATGGTCATTCTGTCTCTTGGGGATTCAGCTGAACATGCAACTCCAACTTCAAGTACGCCAACCAAGCATTCCATCTGTTTTTCCTTGATACTACCCCAGTATTCTTCACCATTGGTTTCTACACTCATCATCTCACCATGAAAAGCTGTTTTGTCTAGAATCTCCATAACTTTCTCTGGCAACGCTGTTCCCACAAAATGGTGGAGACTAGAGCTTTCTTGGAACAAAGTGTCTGTGGGTCTTCTTCCTGTGAATATCTCCAATACTAGAACCCCAAAACTGTACATGTCTCCTAAAACGGAGACCGCACTACCCATGCCGTATTCTGCAACAAGCAAATTCAGCTTATAAATAAGCCACTATTGTTAGAAGAAATCATATCACAGTTTTTGTTTACCTAGAAACTTTACCTGGAGCCGCATATCCAATGGTCCCCATAACTCCAAGTGAGCTAAAGTGATGTAGATCCGATCCATTACTGAATTCAGGAACAAGTCTCACCAAACCAAAATCACCCAAATGAGCTGTGAGATCTTCATCAAGAAGAATGTTCTGTGGTTTTATATCACAGTGAATCATGGGTGTTTGGCAATCATGGTGAAGATAATGAAGTGCAGAAGCCACATCTATTATGATATTCATTCTCTGAAGTATGGTCAAGCTACACTTCTCATGTATCTCCTTTTCTGAATGTAGCCATTCGTCCAAGTTCCCTTTTGGCATGAACTGGAAGACTAAAGCTTTAAAGTCATTTCCCTTGAAATCAGAACTTGAGCATACACTGATGACCTTGACAAGGTTCCGGTGCCTTATGTTTCTCAATGCTTGGCATTCTGCTATGAAGCTTTTTGAAGCACCTTGATGCTGGAGTTTGAGTACCTTGACAGCGACCACCGTTCCATCAGAGGCTAAAGTTCCCTTGTAAACAGTTCCAAAACTGCCAGAGCCAATGAGATTTTCAGAAGAAAATCCACCAGTTGCAGCGCGGAGCTCTTCATACGAAATATTGGGAAAGAAATGAGCAGATTTAGACCTTTCTTCTGGTGCTGGTTGATCCTTCAAATTTCTTCTCCAACAAAGGAAAACTACTAACAAGGCCAGGACTGAAAATGAAGCAGCAAAAACAATTGTCAAAATAAACTTGAGGGCAAGGACATGCTTCTTCCGTGTCTTTTGATAAACACAAGGTCGTAAATGCAGCCCTCGAATCCCACCGCAAAGCTCGGAGTTCCCGCTTAATACATCTGTACTCAAATTTGAAAATATTCCGGTGATAGGAACCTCACCCTCTAGATTGTTAAAAGATAGGTTCAAGTAGAGTAAGGAAGTAAGATTTGCAATGAAGTGAGGGATTGTCCCTGATAGGTTATTTAGGGAAAGATCCAAGGATTGGAGATCCGGCAAATCTTTTAAATCAGGAATGGTACCTTGGAGAGAATTTCCCCTCATATGGATCTCCTTCAAGGACAAGCATTTTCCAAGAGTTCGTGGAATCATACCCGAAAAATTGTTGTAAGAAAAGTCAAGATAAGTAAGATGACTCCAGTTACCAATATACATCGGCAGCGGACCAGTCAAAGAGTTATAAGATGCAAGAATATCTGTGAGGGATGAGAGAGCAATAAGTTGTTGTGGTATAGTTCCTGTCAGGCTGTTTTCAGAAAAACCCAATCTTAGCAGTTGGTTACAGTTTCCCAATGTTGAAGGTATGTTACCCTCTAACCTGTTAAGTCCCAAATAAAGATACACGAGTTCAGTGAGGTTTCCTATTGAAAAAGGGATGACCCCTGTCAAGAGATTGTTAACCAAGATGAGACCTCCCAAATTTGTCAGTCTTCCAATAGAATCTGGAATACTACCTGTAAAATTGTTGGAACCAATGTCTAGTAGATTCAAATTCACCAGGTTTGAGATCTCTCTGGGTATGCTTCCACCAATTCTGTTTCCGGAGAAGAGTAGGCGTTGTAATTGACTAGAAAGGTTGCCTATTGAATGGGGTAATGTACCTCCAAACTGGTTGCCTCCAAAATGGAGCATTTGTAGACTGCTGCAGTTGGTAAGAAAATTTACGAAGTCAAGGTCATCATGCTTATCATATCCAAGATGGTTACTCCAAACATTGAGCCACAACAAATTCCGCAAGTTACCAAAACCCTTAGGTATATTTCCAGTGAAATTGTTTACAGGAAAATCAAGCTCTAGCAATTTTGAAGCATTGGCCAAAGAGGATGGTATGGAACCAATGAATTGACAGCTTGCCAAGTAAAGTATTTGGAGATTAGGGAAGTAGTTGCCTAAATCGGATCTGAGATTCCCAGAGAAGTTGTTAAGGGAAAGTGATATTAGTTCCAGGGATGACAAATTGTACAATGAAGGAGGGAACTCCCCAGATAAGCTATTTACTGACAATCCAAGAAGCCTCAACTTGGTCAATTGAGCTAAAGAAGCTGGCACTTCTCCCTCTAGATTGTTGGACGATAAACACAACTCCTCTAAAGATGTAAGATTTCCAATAGAACCTGGAAAGATTCCGGTCAGGTTGTTATTACTGAGATACAATTTCACCAACTTCGTTAAAGATCCAACTTGGTAAGGAATTTGTCCCACAAGAGTGTTGTGTTCCAGGATAACGCTCTTGAGTTTAACACAATGTGATAGATTAACTGGAATTTCTCCTGTTAGATAGTTAAAACTCAAATTCAGGTACTGAAGCCTTGACAGCCTGCTGAGTTGTTGAGGAATTTTGTCATGAAAGGCATTTTCTGCAAGGTCAAGAGAATTGAGCAATGAAAGATTTCCGAGATGACCTGAGATTGTACCTGCTAGCCTCAGCCCTTTGAGATTCAGATGGATGACTCTTCCGTGTCTCAGGCTACATTTTACTCCAGTCCACTGACAGAAATGAACAGAATCATTCCAAGAGGCGAAAACTCTTGATGGATCCTCAGCTATTTGGGACTTGAATCCAAATAAGGCAAGTTTGTCAGTTTCATTGCCAAGAAAAGCATCTGATGCAGCATGTTGGAGAGAAAATGAGAATAGAAACACAACAAACACAGCATGGATAGCCAGAAAGGTGTGGAAATTCAAACTCGCTGCAAAAATTTCCATTCTGGAAAACGTCAAGAAGCAAACGATGATACCTCTTAGAAATGTTGTTTATGGTATTGGAGCACCAATCTATAAGACGCACGATTATAAAACAAGCTTCCAATGACATATCAACAAAAGTTATTTTTTAGCAGCTTTCTTCAAGATTGTTTTGACTTTGCAGCTTGATCCACCTAATCTTTTCTTTATCATATCAGTTAAGGATTATTCAACTCTTGAACTAGGATTGAAAAAGTCATGACCTTTTGGTGCATGCAACTTGCAAGGTAAGGGGAGACTGGAGAGTTGCCTAACTGATCTTTTCCTTAATCAAAAGTTGGGTTAATGATAATGATATTTATTAAATGGATCTTTCTCAGAAGTTCCCTTACATTTTGTCTGTTCAGATACACCATACTACGCCACACTGATGGAAACTTCTCTTGTGCCAGTGCTTGAAATATTATCAGAAAAAGAAAACGTCCCTTTCAAATGTTCTTTTCTTCTCTGGAGAGCTCTTAGGGGCAAGCTCCCTACTGATGATACCTCTCAGAAATATTGTTTTTGGTATCGGAGCACCAATACATGACATGAGACACATGATTATAAAACAAGATGCCAATGACATATCAACAAAAAGTGATTTGGCTAGCATTTTTCTTCAAGATTGATTCTGACTTTGGTGCTTGATCCACCTAATCTTTTCTTTATATTATGCATTAAGAATTATTCAGCTCTTGAAAAAGTCACAGCCTTCTCATGCAAGGTAAGGACATATCAACTAATCTTTTTCTTAATCAAGAGTTGGGCTGACTCACTGTAGAACTGTTTTATTTAAGTAATTCACTGAATCAGAATAGGATATGCTGGAGTTGGTATATTTTTCATTCTGAATAAAATACCCTTGCTTGGTCTTCTTTTCTCACATCAGTGAGGATGGATCCTTTGGTCTTCTTATATGGACTCGGGCAATCCCATTTACGAACTAGCTTTTGAAGTTGAGTTAGGCCCAGATGCTATATCTATCAGGGGTCGTTTGGTGTGAAGGATAACAAAAAATAATCCCGGGATAAAAAGTTAGTGACACTTAAATGGTTGTTTGGT
>JBCEWC010012053.1:0-16167 GCA_038996855.1 Solanum aculeatissimum
GGGCAATAGCCACCATCTATCTACCTTTATTTCCATGTATTTACTTTCTTGACTTGAGGGTGAGCCTCAAAGCTTGTTGAGGCCCTGCTCATCTATGTAGAGGCTTGTTTTGGACAAATCTTACTCTTATACGTTAGACTTGTATGTTGGATAATTATCTATGTGTTATGATACTATGTTCCACATGATCTATGACTATGTTCTCATGTTATGGTAATGGCTTATGTTTCCATGTTATTATAATGACTTTAATGTTGCTCATGATGTGTGGCTATGTGCTATGTGCAAGTATGCTTACCCCTTTCCCGTATCGCCCCCATAGCTTGAGTCCCAAGTCCCTAAATCTCAAGAGCTTATGTGCTACATGTTTTAGCTTCCGTGTTTCTGAACCGATGATGTGTGTGATGATGCTATGATGGCTTGATTGAGGGTCTTTGGGTCCTCTTTCACCATGTCACATGTAGACCCCCTATCCGGGTCGTGACATACGCCTTCAAGTTCACCAAGTTGTCCAAATTCACTCATTCCTTAGTGGCTGACTCTAGGATCCATATGAACAAGTTGACTTTATGTCTATCCAACTTGGTAAAAATGTAATGTATGACCACCATGCTCATAAACAAAATGGATATCTCTAGACTTATGACCTGTGCCAAACATGTGGAGAGTGAAAAGTTGCGAAAGATAAGATCAAGGGAGTCGAAGAGGTCTCGTTATGATGGTGAGTTCTATTATGGTAAGTCAAGTGGTGGTTGATTCCACCAAGGCCATAGGTCTTCAAAAGGTGCTCATTAAAGGTTTGACAAAGGGATAGGCGCAAACCCTAAGGCTCAAGGTGATGTTGTGAAGGGTGGTGCAATTCCTCCTAGATGTCCCAAGTATGAGAGGAACTATGTTGGTGAATGTTTGAAGGGTTTTGGTGCATATTTTGGGTATTGAAAGATTGTCGAGTGTACAAATGTTGCTAATAAAAGTAAGAAAGGGTGTTCATAAGGTCAAGTTCCTTAAAGAGGTCAAGTGCAACAATGTGCCCAAGCTCAAGGTTGTGGTCCTCAGGATAATCTATTTTATGCTCTACATGATACACAAGAAGTTGATGAGGCTCCCAATGTGGTTACCGATATATTGAAAGTCTTTGATCGTGATGTATATGGTTTGATTGACCCTAGTTTCAATATGTCCTTTGTTACTCCTTATATTTCCATAAAGTTTGATGTGCTTCCGGAAGTTTTGTTATAAATGTATTCCATCTATACTCCTATTGGTGAGTCAATCCTAGCCAAGAAAGTCTATAAAAGTTTCCCTATGTTAGTCTTACTTTAAGTCTTTCCATGTAATTTAGTTGAGCTTGTTATGACCGATTTTGATGTTATTCTTGGTATAGAGTGGTCACATGCATCCTATGCTTCTATTGATTGTAGAACCTGTAGGGTCACATTTCAAGTTCCTAATGAGCCTAACTTAGAATGGAAGGGAACCAATTCTATGTTCAAAGGGAAGTTTGTCTCTTATATGAAAGCTATGAAAATGATTTCCAAAGGTTGCCTACATCATGTTATCCGAGTCATGGAGTTTAGTCTCATGTCCCTATTCTTGATTTGGTCACTATAGTAAAATATTTTCCTGATGTCTTCCCCGATGAGTTACCCAATATTCCTCCTATAAGTTAAATTGATTTTGGTATTGATCTCTTGCCTGAAACTCAACCTATTTTTATACCTCCACATTGAATGGCCCCGATGAAGTTAAAGGAATTGAAGGAACAACTAAAGGATCTTCTTGATAAAGGGTTAATAAGGCCTTGTGTGTCATCATGGGGTGCTCCCGTATTATTTGTAAGAAAGAAGGATGGTGCACTTCAGATATGTGTGGACTATAGACAAGGCAATAAAGTGACTATAAAAAAAAGTATCCACTTCCAAGGATCAATGACCTATTCGATTTATTACAAGGTGCAAGCTACTTTTCTAAGATTGATCTCCGGTCTGGATATCACCAGTTAAGGGTGATAGAAGATGACATTTTGAAGACAATATTTAGAACTCTATACGGTCACTTTGAATTTTTTGTTATGTCATTTGGACTAACAAATGCTCTTGTCGCTTTTATGGATCTGATGAACAAGATATTCAAATTGTATTGGATATGTTTATGGTAGTGTTCATAGTTGATATATTGGTGTATTCACGTGATGTGAAAGAGCATGAAGATAATTTGACTATCGAGTTGCAAACATTGAGGGATAAAAAACTCGTTGCCAAGTTTAGAGAGTGTGAATTTTGGCTAAGAGAGGTGGCTTTTCTTGGTCATATGTTTTTGGGTGATGGTATTGGGGTTTACCCAAAGAAGATAGAAGCTTTGAAGAATTGTCCTAGATCATTATTTCCATTCGATATTAGAAGCTTTCTGGGTTTTGTTGGATACTATAGAAGGTTTGTTGAGGAATTTTCATCCATTTCTTCTCCTTTGACAAAGTTAACCCAAAAGAAGGCAAAATTTCTATGGTCAGATGAATGTGAAAAGAGCTTCCAAATGTTAAATGATCTTCTTACTTCAGCTCCTATTTAGGCATTTCCCATAGGATCAAATGGTTTTCTTGTGCAATACGATACCTCACATATGGGTTTGGGTTGTGTGTTGATGCAACATGGAAAGGTAATTGCCTATTCTTCAAAGCAATTGAAAACGCACGAGGAGAACTATCCAACACATTATCTTGAGTTGTTGAATGTTGTGTTTGCATTAAATATTTGGCAACACTATCTCTATGGGTTACATGTTGACGTATTCACTGATCACAAGAGTTTGTAATATTTGTTTATCCAAAGGGAGTTGAATCTATGGCAAAGAATATGGTTGGAACTTTTGAAGGATAATAAAAAGAGTATGATGTATCACCCCAGAAAAGCTAGTTTTATGGCGATGCATTGAGTAGAGTATCTATGGGCAGCATGTTCATATTAATAAAAGAAATAATGAGTTGATCAAAGAATTGCACCATTTCGCCTGTTTAGGTGCAAGATTGGCTATCTTGAGTGATAGTGTTGTGTTAGTACCTAATGGGGTGGAATCATCTTTGATGGAAGGAATTAAGGCGAAACAAGATATGGATCCTACTTTGGTTGAATTAAAGAAGTTGGTGGTTGATAAGAAGGTGGAGGTCTCCTCACAAGGGGTAGATGGAGTATTGCATTATCAAGGGAGCTTGTGTGTACCTAATTTGGATTGATGAAGGGAAAATATAATTGATGAAGCTCATAATTCCAAGTATGTAATTCATTCGGGATCCACCATGATGTATAGAGATTTGAGGGAAGTGTTTTGGTGGAATGTCATGAAGAAATACATGTGGAAGGTGTGTGATGGAATGTCCAAATTGTCAACAAGTAAAGGTAAAACTTCAGAAACCCGGTGGTTTGATACAAGATATTGAGATACCAACTTGGAAATAGGAGATAGTGAATATGGACTTCATCATGGGTTTGCCAAAGACTTGGAGGCAATTTGACATAATATAAGTGGTAGTGGATAGAATGATGAAAAAAACTCACCTTTGGCCGGTAAATACTTCTTATGTTGTCAAAGATTATGCCAAAGTTTATATTCAAGAGTTGGTGAAGTTACATAGAGTTCCATTGTCCATTATATCGGATCGGGGCGCTCAATTTGCTTCTCATATTGGAGGTCATTTCAAAACGCCTTGGTACAAATGTGAAATTAAGTACTGCATTTCATTATCAAATGGATGGACAAGCCGAAAGGGCACTATACACCTTGGATGATATGTTGAGAGTTTGTGTGATTTATTTCAAAGGAAGTTGGGATGATCCCTTACTGTTTATTGAATTTTCTTATAATAATAGTTTTTATTCAAGTATTGGTATGGCTCCGTTTGAAGCATTATATGGTAAATGGTGTAGATCACCGGTAGGATGGTTTAAAGTTGCATAAGTGTCCTTGATTGGAGTAGATTTGATACTTGATGCTATGGGAAAGGTGAAAGTCATAATCGAAAGGTTGAAGGCTACCTACAACAGTCAAAAGTCATATGCTGATGTAAGGAGGAGACAACTAGAGTTTAATGAAATAAATTGGGCTTATTTTAAGGTTTCTCTAATGAATGGAGTGATGCATTTTGACAAGAAAGGTAAAATTGAGTCCTAGGTACGTGGGACCTTACGAGATAGTAAAGAGAATTGGGAAGGTAGCCTATAAATTAGATTTGCCTATGGAATTAACTATGGTTTATCCGGTGTTTATGTTTCCATGTTAAGAAAATACTTGGGTGATCCTAATTCCATTTTTCCATTGAAAGATGTGTCCATTGAGGAATATTTCACATATGAAGAGGTACCAATTCATATTTTTGACCGACATATGACAAAATTGAGAAATAAAGTGATTGCATCCGTCAAGGTGTTATGGAGAAATTCACTAGTTGAAAGTGCTACTTGGGATGCTGAAGCGGATATGATGAAACGATAACCTCACCTCGTTCCTTCTATTCAAGCCTAGGGTACTTAATACGATCCATTTCTTAAAAATTCTCCTGAATACGTATCCCTTGTTAAATTGAATACATGCATGATCACAAAACTATTTTTGAATGATATTTGATGCATAAGTTTGATGATTTTATGAAAATAATGATTAAGTTGCATTTTTACATTTAAGTTATGATGATGATTGTGTTCCTACTCTATTCAAGCATAATATTTCTTATTCACGGACGAATGGTCCCAAGGGGGATATAATGTAACACCCCTCATATTTCTAGGCCTAGAAAATTGAAGGACAGAACATTTATTGATGGTTAGGACTTATGAGCCAGTTTACGACCTGTAGAAGGACCCACGAGTTATAAGTAGTCTCATGGAAGTGCCCAGTGAAAATGAAAAATTTAAAAGATTTTTGAAAGTTGACTTACATGTTAGCAGACAAGCCCGTAAGATTACCTACGACCCGTAAGTTGGTCTCGTAGGAAGAGTCCTTCAGGAATCAAAATATTTCTAAGTCTGGAACCATATCATGCAAGGACCTATGGTCTATAAGTTAATAGATGGGTCGTCTGTGTATGTATAACTCAAAAGCTGCAATACCAGTAGCTTAACTTTTGTGACACTCTGATCCATGAGGTAAGTCACAAGCCATAGGGTTTCATGGACGATTCCAATAGATTTTGTAAAGAAAGGTTTTTTGAGTTTTCTAATCCACCTAAGTCCTAAACTATGTCGTTGTGGTTACTCTAACTACCCTAACCAACTTAACATCTATAAATTTCTATTCCTAACTCATTCAAAGACTTTAATTCTCAATTACTCTCTCAAGGGTTCTCAAAACTTCTCTCTCTAAGTCAAGGGTTCAATTGATGCTAGTCTTGATGGATTGGCTAGGGTTGTTCCAAATTTTCTTCTCACATTCTAAGGACTCTACTTGAGGTATGTAGAGCTTCATTTATGGATTAGTTTCATTCCTGAAGATCAATCCAAAACCTCCTTTCTTTTTCACATTACATGATGATTTCCTATGTGCTTTTAATCCATGATTCCTAATGCATGGATTTCGATTCCTATACGATGATTATGATTAATTAAGAATGAATTATGATGCATTTCATGATGTATATGATTTTTAGACAAAAGTATGTGATGTCAAAGTATGCATGATTAGAGCTTGATGATATTATGTGAGCTCCTTTATTGTTGATTTCATTTGATTTTAGTTGCGTGTTTTCTCTATGAATCCTACTAAATTGCATAATTTTGATTCACATGTTCATGGACTCATACTTAGCCCTAATCTTCAATGATAAAGCTATGGATTTCAATGCTATGATCTTAAGCATAAAAATATGTTTTAAATGACGATGATAATGGCCTTATGACAATGATGATGTTATGAAAACTATGATGATGATATGATAAAGAGGGTGATGAATACCCTAATATTTATGATGAGGTAAAGGAGAGAATGTGTACCCACACTATGATGAAAGCAAAGTAGATGAACTATTCTTAGGACATGATATTTTCATGAAAGCTATGATGATTACTTATGAAGTATAAAAGTATGATTTTAATGAAGTATGAACTATGTTGAAAGATATGTATATGTATGATTTATATTTTCCATGGGATATGACTTAGAACCGAGAGGACTTTGGTAGATTCAATAGTCCCATAACCATGTGCCACCATAGGGATGATGTTCATGTTTTATTCATGTTTTATGCCTTAAAAGTGTGCTAATGGATCCATATAGCTTTTTAATAGACACTAACCATGCTAGGGTAGAGCCTAAAGGGTGGGGTAAAATTATGATTCTCACCGTGCTAGGGTAGAGCCTATAGTGTGAGGATCATGTTTACCTTGGCAAAATAGACTCCTTTTAACTAGATGTAGAGTAAACATCAGAATTTCATGTAATAGTCTGCATGGTCTTATGAATGTCAGTTATGGTGTTATTCCCATTGTCATGATCTAATCCTAGGGCCTGGACATGACATGGCAAATGAGAAACCCAACGACAACCCAAACAAGCCTCTTAGCATATCATTTGTACATCCTTGGTTGCATAATATAAGGCAAACATTAAACATATAATTTCAAAGAAATAGGGACTTATGAATCACACTATGGGGATGAATAGGGGAATAGGATTTGCATGAAACACATAACAATCAAGTATTAAGGGGAGGGTAAGTAGGAATCAAGCTATGGGGAAATAGGGATTTAGGACTTTCATCACTTTCCAACATTATCAATAGCATCACATAAGGTATAGGGCCTAAGGGATAAATCTATAAAAAAAATCTCAACATCACATCATAGGTACATAGTGCAGTATCCAAAAACACTTCTAAGCATGAATAGGGCAGGGGCCAAGACATGTTCAAGGCTCACCCTCAAACTAGAAAGTAATGAAATAAATTCTCAACATGAGTATGATAGAAGTAGGATATTGTCTCCGAACTAGAGGTCTCACCACAAGCACAATCTTTACAAATCCAAGCTAGCCACGTGGAGGACATCGAAGAGTACCAATCCCTACATGGTTAAATCATGTAGGCATAGAAGTATGTGTCAATACTTTAAATGTACTGGTATGTAGGTATACAATGCATGACATGGAAACAATGATTAAATAATTCATACCAAGCCTTATTATATATATATATATTTTATAAGAATTAGTAAGTCATAATCAAGCCAATATCATTTAAACATAAAAAGGTAACTTTAGAAAGAGCTTGGTAGGATGCATGGATGAGTATAGTCGTGAATAAGGGAACCATATAAACTTAGAACAAGCATAAAATATAGATATTTAAATCGTATTCCATAGAAGAAACATCTTTGAAGTATGAGGAAAACATACATACAGGAGATCATTTAACACACTATTTTAGCCATAAAACATAAGATAATGCATATGAGAAATAAAGAATTTATCGTTAATTGGGAGAATAATGAGATATATAGACTTAGATTAGTGAGAAAACACACGTTATTATGAACAATTTCATCCTTGGGTGAACAATACATCACTTTACATAAAAGATTATTTTATTCTGAAAAAACATTAGTAATAAAAGTGGAGACTACCTTACATACTTGTAGACATAGCCATATCCCTTTAGGAAAAAACACCATTTGAAGTTGTAAAACCATGAGATATAGGAACTGTAAAATACGTTTTGTAGAAATAAACATCTTTAGACATAATAAGAGGGGAACCATCTTAAATAGAAGTACATATTGGGATCATAAGGAGAACTTGAACATATGTTAGAGCACCCTTTAACTAACATAAACCATGTGAGCTAAACAATGAAGTCCCGATGTTTCTCCTACACTGGAAAAAGGGGAAGATCATTTTCCAAGGTTACTTCCTGTGATGCCTAAGTGGATCCACTATATCCTTGGTATTGATAAACCTCTACTATCAGTTGGTCTAGAAATCAACCTCTACTAGTGTGTGACTCCTTTTTCCTATGGTGGCACATAGTTATGGGATAATAGGATTCTACTAATAGCCTCATGCCTCTTCTAATAGGGAGCTTCCACATTTATCCAAAAGTCCACTCGGTGATAAGTAAAACTCTCATAGAATACTCATAAGCATGAATCATGAAATCATTAGTGGAAAGATATTCTACTAACCCGTTCCATAAACATTTAGAACATTAATCATCCTCATAAAAATAGCTCCTATGTCTTGGCTAATACTCAACTATAGACTAGCATCATAATCTTGTTTATGCCTCTATTATCGGTTCATCGTCTCATATCCCCCTATTAATGGGCTATCATAGTCTAATGATCATAGCTAGGTAGGAAGTAACATTTCTTTCATTCATTCATTCTTGACTCCAATGAATCTAGTCCCAAATAACATATAGAAAATATTATAGTCATGACATGAATAAACTTGTACACCATACCATAATAAAGAAGACCTTTCAATAATGCATAACTTTTTGATAACCTCAATGGGTTTCATAACATACTTGGCAGCGTTCATCATTGATAATATCTATGATTTATAAAGGAAAGAATTCATGATCCTACATAAAGTTTCATAGTATTCTCATGAAGCCATAAAATAAATGATGACTCTTAACATTTAGGATCTTCATGTTCTTATATAGCATGGATTGGGACCTCCTTCTTTCATAAAATATCCCTGTCATATAGGTTTGGTCAAAACATGGGATTTACATGCTCAAAGATTTGTACACATGAAATTCATATATGTATATATGTTTGTCATGCATACATGAGATATGATGTAATCATTTGGAATCAGTGAAATCAACCTCACATGGTACTTGTAAAACCCAAACTAGAAATTATGAATTTTAACTGAATATGCATCATAGGTCGTAACATAATACTAATATGATTCATATAACTAAGCATTCATCACAAACTACATGATTAAATCAATTTTCCGAAAATTCACAACAAGCATAAACCTTGAACCTAAAATAGAATAGGGAACTTGAGATTTGTGAAGGAAAGAGATTTACAAATCAAACTCACATACCTTAGTCGAAGATCTTTGGAAGAAATCACGGGTTTTGATAAAAAAATCTTAAAACCCTAACCTTTGCCTTCAATGGGGGACTTTGGGAGGTTGAGAGGATTTCAGATTTAGGTTTTGCAAGGATGGTTTGGGAATGGGGGGTATTTAGGAGAGTATTAAACTGATATAGGGTATGTAAGAAGCCAAAATGACATAGCGTTTGGCTTAGGGTGTGAGGAAATAAAAAAACACCCTTTTTAGAATTAGTCAGATCGTTCCCACGAAAGCCCATTTATGGGCCATAAGTCAATTCATGGCACGTAAGATGGGTTGTAATAACTGGCAGCCTGACAGTGCTTCATTAAAATGGGCATAACATTTTGGTCTAAACTCTGAATGAGGTGAAACTATATGATTTGGAAAGATAATTCAAAGAGCTTTCATTTGACTGGTCTTCGAAGATCTAATTTGTTGTGTGCTAAGTGATATGATCTTTTAAAGTTAACACATATATGAACTCGTACTAAAACTTAGATGATTGGAATCATTTACACTCGACATGATGGGAGAGGGGTTTGGAATTGCATGAGGGGTCATGGAGGGGATAGATAAGGCTGTTAAAGGTTTAAGGGAATAGAAAAGGTTGAAAATACCCTTAAGGAATCCAACAATCCAAACCACTAAAGCTAGTGTACGGGTCATACAAAGAAGCATGATCGTACTGTTTTGCGTAAGTAAAGATCCAAAAACCATTATTTTTGGCCCCAAAATCATGAACCATATTACGAGCCGTATATAGACATATGGTTCATGATTGGACTCATAAAGTCCTTCCACACTTAGCCATTTTCTCATTTTTCTGGCCTCATTCCACAAAGGATTTCTACTGGCCATAACCGATTACATGGGTCGTCTGATAACTTGTAGGTCACTTTCCTATAAATACTTTTTCTTTCAAGCTAAGTCCTTCCACCCATGAACCTACTTACGATCGGTAACTCCTCTTACGTGTTGTATGACACCCTCATACAGTGACTCAAGGTAATGTTTTAGGCCAATCATTCCACATTCATTAGCTCCTAATATGGGGTGTTACAATGTCCCCCCGTGGGAACTTTCATGACTTGAATAGGGGGCCTAGTTGTGACATGGCAAAGGAGAACCCGAAAGCCCTCGATCAATCCATTATAGCATCATTACACACATCATCGATTTGGAAGCGTGGAAGCTAAACACATAACATATAAGCTCTAACGGATTTGGGACACAAGTTGTGGGGTTGATATCGGGAATGGGACAAGCATGTATACACATAGCACATAATAATAATCTCTAAGGGAACGGGTAAATAGGATTCCACTATGGGGCACACCGGGATTATGGGACTTTCCACATAAAAATATAGTCAATCAAGATTCCCAACATTCATATTAT
This sequence comes from Solanum aculeatissimum, assembly GCA_038996855.1. NCBI lineage: Eukaryota > Viridiplantae > Streptophyta > Magnoliopsida > Solanales > Solanaceae > Solanum > Solanum aculeatissimum. The sequence goes on from JBCEWC010012053.1 coordinate 10,462, forward strand.
GAGCATAATAAGAGAGCATTTTCATAATCAGAGCTAAATAGCATAGTATTACATAACAAAATGTTTAACATAACAAGTCATCGTACAAGAGTCTGGAATGGTCCAACAATCCTCTACATAGATGAGCGGGGCCTCGACAAGTTTGAGGCTCACCCTCAAAACATAAGTAATCAAATGACATAACATAAAGTGGGTAGAATAGGTGGTGGCTATTTCCCTCAAACAAAAGAGCTCACCACTAGCAAAGTCTTCAATCAAGAATCAAGCGTCGTCCGGTAGAATGTAGATATTATCTCCGGTCCCTACATAGTTAAAACTTGTAGACAAAGAATATGGGTTAGCATAATTATGCACTAAGTATGTGGGAATGCAATGCATATGTCAACATAGTACGACCAACCAACATGACAAGGGGACAAGTGATACAAAAGGAATGCACGTAGCCAAAGAATAATATAATAAGATGCTATGCCATGATGCATGAAATGTAATGATATGACCAATATATATAGCGGGGATGTAACCTCAACCGACAACATGGAAGACCTGAGTGAGCCATTACCCGGATCTGGACTACTGACCAAGTAGTAGCCCAGACACACTTGAAACAACGGATAAACATGACATGTAACTCCCTATCTAGTGAGATAACACATGGTGCCACATGGTTTGATGAAAAGGGTGGAGACCTTGGGGATATCCCACTTACTACGCTAATCCCTCGGTACTAAGTCTCAGCCCAAGAGAATACATATATATATATATGAAACTTCAAATTGGATGACTTACATTTTTTTAAATCATGCATCATTAGTCAAACCAAAACAATTGACCAAAATCATGTTCATGCTTAGACCAAAGCCCATCAAGAGTTTCCAAAATCATTTTCATGATCATTCCATGTCAATGCATTAAGAGTCGCTCATCTACATAGTTTATCGTATCAAGCATTCAAAACATGTAAATATGGAGCAAGCACCCAATATGCTCAAAGAGCCATGGCAAGGGATTATGGTTTCATCAAGAGTTTCAACATAACAATAATCCATGCATATGCCATGAATGATGATCAAGAACATGGGTAATGAAATTCAAACTTAGTTTCACAATTTGAGAGTTAAATTCATCATAAATCACGAGAAAATCTGTAAATAAAGCTTAATGAAATTTACCCATGCATAATTAAATCATAAAAGGGACATGTAATTTGATTCATCAAGGGTTTCCATGAACATTTATAAAATTCAATCATAAAACATGTTTAAATCACCTAAAAATTACAACACACAGATTCCCAATATTAAACTACAACAATAATTGAAGAATCCATAACTTGAAGAAGCTTAAAATCCTAATTTAAAGGTTAGGGTTCTTGGGTCTTGGGTCTTCAAGGATGGAAGAAAATCCTTGAATCAAATCCCACATACCTCGCAATAACCAAAGGAACAAGAAGATTCGAGTGAGCAAGGTTGTCTTCCCAAATTTCTTCAGGCTTTAACAATGGAGGTCAAGAGCAATTTAAGATTCTTCAAAGTGTATAGAACAGGCTTACAATGGATGAATAAGGGTTTGGGTCTTGATTTAGGGGTTAATGGACTTTAGGATACCTAAAAGGGGCCTCGGGATTAGTTAAATCAAGAAATTACCTTAAATGAAACGGACACTTAACTGTAAAGCAAAGTCTCACGGAAGATCTACAGTGTTCGTGAAAGTGGCACACGGTCCGTCCCACTTTCCGTGAAATAACACCTAGCTTTTGCCTCGGCTCGAACTTTTGGGGGACTTTCTAGACCACTTGACAAGAGGATTCACGAGCCATGTGGCTTCACATGGACTGTGTACTTGTACGTGGAGCCACACTTGTCCCAAAAATCAACCCCCATCCTTTTCCAAGCTTCTGGCCCACTCAATGGACCACCAAACGGTCCATTTGGGATCTCACTGACCGTGGGGTAGTCCGTGAGCCATGCCTTGAGTTTTGGGGTGGGTCCTAGCCACCCCCAACTCACTAGACATTGGCACGGACTCCCACATGGACCGTGGACCCTCACACTGTCCGTGGTCCTTGCCTTAGACCATTTTCAGGGCCTATCTCTAATGTCTTCCGACTTGCAGGTAGTCCTACTGTTTTGGCGATAACTTCCTCATACGAACTCTAAATCGAGTGCAAATAGCTTTGTTGCAAAGCTAGCACAAAGAGCTTCAATTTGATATGTAGCAGTCCACACGGTTTGACCAGAATCAAATGTTATGCTACTTCAAAGTTCACTATTTAAACGACCTCTCTAAGCCACCAAATGATCCGTTTTGTGTTCGGCCACTTAAATTCAACCCATGGCTACCTAAACTCAACCATGACCAGTATAACATCATATAAGACCAACCATTAGGAGTATTTGAAAATTTTTATGTCGTTCCATCATCTCCTCCTTGGAACATTTATCCTCGAATGAGCTAAACTAGGGCTTGAGGACATCAATTACACAACAAGAGACATACTAATCACAACTCAAGAGATCATACATTAAATCAACACTTTTCAAAATTCATGTCAAACCATCATTTAAATTATTTTTGTGCTCATGAATGCATGCAATTCCATGAAACTCAAGAATCAAAGAATTAGGACAAAAAGAAGATAGAACCTAGTACCTTAGGCTTGAGTAGATTGTAAATGATGAGGATATCACTCCTTCATGACCAACTCTGCTTCCCACGTTGCACTCTCCACATCTTGATTCATCCAAAGTACCTTAACCGAAACCACTTCCTTGTTGCGAAGCCGCTTCACATGTCTATTCAAAATCTCAACAGGTAGTTCTTCATAAGTCAAGTTCTCTTCAATTGTCACACTTTCCAAAGGTACAATTTCCTTGGGGTCACCAACCAAATTCCTCAACATAGATACATGGAAAACCGAATGAATAAAACTCATATCCAATGGCAAGTCCAACCGATAAGCTACATTACCAATCCGCTCCACAATCTCATAAGGTCCGACGTATCTTGGGCTTTACTTTCCTTTTCTGCCAAAACGCATTATGCCCTTCATAGGGGACACCTTCACATATACCCAATAACCAACATAAAATTCAAGGTCCCACTTTCTCACATCCGAATAAGACTTTTAACGACTTTGGTCCATCTTCAACCTTTCCCGAATCAACTTCACCTTTTCAATAGCCTCAACCACCAAGTCCGAGCCTATCAAGGACACCTCACCAATTTCAAACCAACCAACCAGAGACCTACATCTCCTACCATTCAAAGCCTAAAAAGGAGCCATAGCGATGCTAGCATGAAAACTATTGTTGTAAGTAAACTCAATGAGAGGTAACTGATCATCCCAATTTCCCTTAAATTCCAACACACAAGCCCTCAACATATCCTCCAAGGTTTGAGTTGTCCTCTTGGCTTGCCCATCAGTTTGAGGTTGGAATGTGGTTCTTAACTTTACCTTAGTACCAAGCCTCGTTTGACAGGACCTCCAAAAGTGAGAAGTAAATTGGGTACCACTATTCGTTTTGATATACCTTGGCACACCATGCAACCTTACCAATTCCCGAATATACATGTTGGCATACTCTTCAGCACTATAGGTAGTCTTGACTGGTAGGAAGTGAGCTGACTTTGTCATTCTATCAACCACAACCCATATGGAGTCAAAATGTCTTCTAGTACGGGTTAACCCAACAACAAAATCCATATTTATATCTTCCCACTTCAAAGTGGGAATCTCAATGTCTTATGTCAAGCAACTGGCCCTTTGATGTTCTACCTTCACTTGTTGACAATTGGGATATTCTGACACAAATTTAGCCACAACCCTTTGCATACCATGCCACCAATACAACCCCTTCAAATCTTGATGCATTTTAGTAGATCCGGGATGAATATAATATTGTGATATGTGAGCCTCTTTCATAATAATCTCCCTTAAACCATCAACATCCTGAACATACAAATGATCTTGATACCGAAGTACACCATCTCCCCCTTGGGGGAAAATCTCAATCTTACCTTCGACAACCATCTTCTTCAATTCCACCAAAGAAGGATCTAGATCTTGCTTATCCTTAACATCAACTACCAAGGAAGATTCGGATCCACATTGCACAAAGATGCCACCATTGTCATTTTTGGTCAACCTCACACCCAACCTAGCCAATCGGTGCATATCGTTTGCTACCTCTTTCTTTCCTTCATCTACATGTACTACACTCCCCATGAAAAGTCTACTAAGAGCATCCTCCACAACATTGGCTTTGCCGGGGTGATAAATCACACTCATGTCATAATCTTTAAAAAGTTCCTACCATCTTTTTTGCCTCAAATTAAGGTTCCTTTGAGTGAACACATATTGCAAGCTTTTATGATCGGTGAAGACATCTACATGTACCCCATATAAATAATGACGCCAAATCTTCAAGGAAAACACCACCGCCGCTAATTCAAGATCATGAGTCGGATAATTATATTCATGCACCTTTAATTGTTGGGAAGCATAGGCTATCACCTTACCATGTTTCATAATCAAACAACCCAAACCAATACAAGATGTTTCAAAATACACCACAAACCCATCTAAACCAATTGGCAAAGTCAAAACCGGAGCCGATATAAGCCGATCTTTGAAAGTTTGGAAGCTCTTCTCACATTTAGTACTCCACACAAATTTATCTTTCTTTTGAGTCAATTTAATCAATGGTGATGCTATAGATGAAAACCCCTCAACAAACCTTCTATAGTAACCGGACAAACCAAGGAAACTACGAATATCCGAAGGAGTTAATGGTCTAGGCCAATCCCTTACCACCTCGGTTTTCTTAGGATCAACCTTGATGTCATCTGTAACAACCCGAATTTTTTTGAAATCTCCTTATGATTGGCATTCTATGATTTAATACTGGTCATGGTTGAGTTTTGGTATCCACGAGTTAAGTTTAAGTGGCCGAATACAAATTGGGCTAGTTGGTGGCCTAGAAGGACAGTTTTGGCAGTGTACTTCAAAGAGTCATAACTTTTGATGTGGGATAAACCATGTGAGATACTACATATAAAATTGAATCTATTAGAGTTAGCTTTGCAAAACAACTGGTTTCACTCAATTTGGAGTTTGAGTTAGGGAGATATGGCCCAAACAGTGAGACTAACTTAAATTCGGAAGACATTGGAGATAGACTCAGGAAAATGGCCAAGTACAGGGACACGGGTCGTGAAACTTTGCACAGCTCATCTCGGGTGTCTTCAAGTGTTCCAGTAAGCTAGGGGTGGCCTGGAACCACCCCTAAGACAAGTATAAGTCAACGAGACCGTGGATGGCTCGTGAGAGCTTTAACGGCTAGTCCACTATCCCGTCAAGTTGGACAGTGGCTAGGCCAAGTCTTGGAAATGTTTTAGGGGACTAAGTATGGTTTGATGGGACCTCACACAACTAGTTACATCTCAGAAGGTCCATCAAGTTGTTTGTGAAGTGTTACAGAAAGTCCTCCGACAGTTCGCATTGGAAATGTTGTTAAGGGAGGTTTGACGGAAGGGGAGACGGCTCATGCACTGTTGAACGGGCACTGTAGCTGCAGTTTCACTCTGCTTAGCCTCGGAAAGTTATGTTTTATTAATGGTATTTTCATGATTTAACATTTCCCCAAGCCCCTTTTTGGTCCCCTAAGGTCTCCTAAACCCCTAAAACATTCCCCAAACCCTCAT
>JBCEWC010012054.1:0-16166 GCA_038996855.1 Solanum aculeatissimum
AAATCACTTATTTTTTGTTTTTTGGCCAATAAAATACTACCAAGTCATATACAACCCCGACGAGCCACCTAGGCTTTTTTCTTGGCTTGTTGCACACCCCTCGGTATAATATTTTAGGAAAGTTATCCCCGAGCCCCGGGCAGCGGCAGGAACCGTGGGCTGACCCACAAAAAATTTCCCAAATCGCCTATTTCTTGTTTCTTGTCCAATAAAATACTACCAGGCCATATCCAACCCCGGTGAGCCACCTAGGCTTTTTTCTTTGCTTTTTATAGACCTCTCGGTATAATGTTTTTGAAATGTCAGCCCTGAGCCCGAGGCAGCGCCAGAACCGTGGGCTAACACCCGTGAAAAACTTCCAAAATCACTTGTTTCTTGTTCCTTGGCTCATAAAATACTACCAGGCCATATCAAACCCCGGTGGGATAGCTAGGTCTCTTGCCTTTCTCGTTACAGACCCCTTTGTATAATTTTTTGTGAATGTTGGCAGCGAGCCCCGGGAAGCGCCAGGAACCATGGGCTAACACCCACAAAAAACTATCCAAATCATTTGTTTCTTGTTCCTTTGCCAATAAAATACTAGCAGGTCATATCCAACCCCGGTGGGCCACTTGGGCCTCTTACCTAGCTTGTTACAGACTCCTCGATAAAATTCTTTGGGAAAGTTGACCCCGAGCACCAGGCAGCGCCAGGAACAGTGGTCTAACACCCACGAAAAACTTCCTAAATCGTCTGTTTATCTTTCCTTGACCAATAAAATACTACCAGGCCATATCCAACCACGGCGGGCTACTTGGACCTCTTGCCTAGCTCGTTACAGACCCCTTGGTATAATATTTTTGGAACGTTGGCCCCGAGCCTCAGGCAGCGCCAAGAACCGTGGTCCAACATCCATGAAAAACTGCTCAAATCACCGGTTTCTTGTTCCTTGGCCCATAAAATACTACAAGGTCATATCCAACCCCGGAGGGACACCTATACCTCTTGCCTTGCTCATTACTGATCCTTCGGTATAATGTTTTACGAAAGTTAGCTCGGAGCTCTGAGCATCCCCAGAAACTGTGGGCTAACACCCATGAAAAATCGCTTAAATTGCCTATTTCTTGTTCCTTGGCCCATAAAATACTACCAGGACATATCCAACTCTGGCAGGCCACCTGGGCCTCTTTCCTGGATCGTTACAGATCCCTCGATATATTTATTTTGGAAAGTTGGCCCCGAGCCCCAGGCAACACTAGTAACAGTGGGCTACCACCCACCAAAATTGCCCAAATCATCTGTTTCTTGTTCCTTGGCCCATAAAATACTACTAGGCCATATAAAACCCCGGCGGGACACTTGGGCCTCTTGCCTCTCTCATTACAGACCCATTGGTATAATATTTTTTGGAAAGGTTGACCCGAACCCCAGGCACTTCCAGAAATCGTGGGCTGACACCCACGAAAAACTACCCAAATCGCCTGTTTCTTATTCCTAGGCCTATAAAATACTAAAAAGGTCATATCCAAACCCGGTGGCCCACCTTAGCCTCTTCCCTAGATCGTTGATGACCCCTTGGTATAAATTTTTTGGATTTTTGTCCTCAAGCCCCGGGCAGCGCCATGAACCATGGGCTAACACCCACAAAATATTGGCCAAATCGTCTCTTTCTTGTTCCTCGACCCATAAAATACTACAAGGTCATATCTAAACCCGAAAGTGACCTAGGCCTCTTGCCTGACTCGTCACAGACCCCTCGGTATAATTTTTTGGGAAATTCATCCTGAAGCCTTGAGCAACGCCAAGAACAGTGCGCTAACACCCACAAAAAACTGCCAAAATTATTTGTTTCTTAATCCTTGGCCCATAAAATACTACCAGTCGATATGTAATTGCATCGGGCCACATGGACCTCTTGCCTAGCTCATTACAAATCCCCCAGCGTAATATTTTTTGAAAGTTGTCCATGAGCACCAGGCAGCGCCAGGAACCGTGGGCTAACACCCACTAGAAACTGCTCAAATCGCCTGTTTCTTGTTCCTTGGCCCATTAAATACTACCGGGCCATAACAAACCCCGAAGGACCACCTAATACCCTTGTCTAGCTCTTTACAGACAACTAGGTATAATATTTTTGGAAATTTGGACCCGAGCCCCAAGCAACGCCAGGAACTGTGGGCTTAACCTATGAAAAACTGCCCAAATCTCTTGTTTCTTGTTCCTTTGCCCTTAAAATACTACGAGGCCATATCCAAACCCGGAGGAGCACTTAGGCCTCTTTCCTGGCTCATTACGGACCTCTTGATATATTTTTTTAGGAAAGTTATCCTCGAGCCGTGGGCAGCGCTAGGAACCGTAGGCTAACACCTACAAAATATTGCACAAATTGCCTCTTTCTTATTCCTTGGCCCATAAAATACTACCAGGACATTTCCAACCCCGACGGGCTACTTAGGCCTCTTTCCTGGCTCGTTACAGACCCCTCGATATAATTTTTTGTAAATATGAGCCCCGAGCCCTAGGGAGCTCCGAGAATCATGGGCTAACACCCACGAAACATTTCCTAAATCTCCTGTTTCTTTTTCCTTGGCACATAAAATACTACCAAGCCATATCCAACCCGGCGGGCTACCTGGGGCTTTTTCGTGGCTTGTTATAGACCCCTCAGTACAATTCTTTGGGAAAGTTTTCCCCGATCCTCGGGCAGCGCCAGGAACCGTGGTCTAACATCCACGAAAAACTGTCCAAATTGCTTGTTTTATGTTCCTTGGCCCATAAAATACTACAAGGCCATATCCAACCCCGACAGGCCACCTGAAACTCTTTACTGGCTCATTACAAACCCCTCGGTATAATAATTTTGGAAAGTTAGCCCTGAGCCCCGGGCAGTGGCAGGAACCATGGGCTGACACCCCCGAAAAACAACTCAAATCACCTATTTCTTATTTCTTGGCCCATAAAATACTAGCAGGACATATCCAAAATCGGTGGGCCACTTATTCCATTTGCCTTGATCGTTACAGACCCCTCGATATAATTTTTCAGGAAAGTTGGTCGCGAGCCTCCGGCAGTGCCAAGAACCGTGGGCTAACACCCAAGAAATTTTTTCCAAATCACCTATTACTTGTTCCTTAGCCAATAAAGTACTACCAGACCATATCCAAACCTAGCGGAGCAGCTGGGCCTCGTTCCTGCCTTGTTATAGACCCCTCGGTATAAGGTTTTAGGAAAGTTAGCCCCGAGCCCTAGGCAGTGCCAGGACCCGTGGGTTAACACCCACGAAAAACTACCTAAATCATCTGTTTCTTATTTCTTGGCCCATAAAATAATACCGGGTCATTTCCAACCCCAACAGGCCACTTGGGCTTATAGCCTGGCTTGTTACAGACCCCGCGGTATAATTATTTTTAAAGTGGGCCCGGATCCCTAGGCAGTGTCAGGAACCGTGGGCTAATACCCATAAAATTTTACCAAAATCACCTATTTCTTTTTCCTTGGCCCATAAAATACTACCAGGCCATATCCAACCCCAACGGGATACCTGGGCCTCTTGCCTAGCTCTTTACAAACCACTCGAGGTAAGTTTTTAGGAAAGTTAGCCCCGAGCCTCGGACAACGCTAGGAACTGTGGGCTAACACCCACGAAAAAACTACTTAAATCACCAGTTTCTTGTTTCTGGGCCCCTAAAATACTATCAGGCTATATCCAACCCCAGCGGGCCACCTGGGCCTCTTGCCATGCACGTTAAAGACCGTCAGTATTATTTTTTGGAAAAGTTGACCCTGAGCCCTAGGCATCGCCAAGAACCGTGGGCTGACACCCACGAAAAATTTCCCAAATCGCCTGTTTCTTAATCCATGGCCCATAATATACTACCAGGCCATATCCAATCTGGCGTACCACTTGGGCCTCTTGACTGGCTCGTTAAAGACCTCTCTATATAATTTTTTGGAATTTTGGCCTCGAGCCCAGAGCAGCACCAGGAACTGTGGGCTAACAACCATGAAAAATGGCTCATATCATTTGTTTCTTATTCCATTACCGATAAAATACTACCAGGCCTAACCAACACCGGTGGGCTACCTAGGCCTTTTTTCTTGCTCGTTATAGACCTCTCGATATAATTTTTTGGGAATATTTTCCTCGAGCCCCGGGAAGCACTAGGAACCATGGGCTAATACCCATAAAAAACTGCCCAAACTGTCTATTTCGTTTTTCTTGGTAGTATTTTATGGGCCAAGGAACAAGTAACAAGTAATTTTGGCAGTTTTCGTGGGTGTTAGCCCATGGTTCCTTGCAGTGCCCGGTGCTTAGGGCCAATTTCCAAAAAAATTATACCGAGAGATCTATAACAAGCAAGGGAAGATGTGTAGGTGGATCGACAGGGTTGGATATGGCCTGGTAGTATTTTATGGGTCAAGGACCAAGAAAGAGGTGATTTAGGCTGTTTTTTTAGGGTGTTAGCCCATAGTTCCTGGCGTTGCCCTTGGCTCGAGGCCAACTTTCCAAAAAAATTACATCGATGGGTCTATAAAAAACCAGGCAAGAGGCCCAGGTGGTCCTCCGGGGTTGGATATTGGCTGATAGTATTTTATTGGCCAAGGAACAAGAAAAAGGTGATTTGGGTAGTTTTTCGTGGTTGTTAGCCCACTGTTCCTGGTGCTTCCCGGGGCTCAGATCCATCTTACCCAAAAAATTATACTGAAGGGTCTTTAACGAGCCAGGGAAGAGGTCTAGGTGCCCACCAGGGTTGGATAAGGCCTGATAGTATTTTATGGGCCAAGGAATAAGAAACAGGCGATTTGACAATTTTTCGTGGGTGTTAGCCCATGGTTCCTGGCGCTGCACGAGGCTCAGGGCCAACTTTCCCAAAATACTATACCGAGGGATCTTTAACGAGCCAGGCAAGAGGACCAGGTGGCCTGTCGGGGTTGGATATGGCTTGGTAGTATTTTATGGGCTAAAAAACAAGAAACAAGCGATTTGGGCAGTTTTTCATGGGTGTTAGACCACGGTTCCTGGCGCTACTCGGGGCTCGACCTTAACTTTCCAAAAAAATTACTATGGGTCCTGTATCAAGCCAGACAAGAGGTCCACGTGCCCCGCCGAGGTTGGATATTGCTTTGTAGTATTTTATGGGCCAAAGAACAAGAAACAGACGATTTATGTTTTTTCGTGTGTGTTAGCCCACGATTACTGCCGCTTCCCGGGGCTTGGGTCCAACTTTCCCAAAAATTTATACCGAGGGTCTGTAACGAGTCATGCAAGAGGCCTAGGTGGACCACCGGGGTTGGATATAGTCTTGTAGTATTTTATTGGCCAAGAAACAAGAAATAGGTGATTTTGGAAGTTTATCATGGGTGTTAGCTCACGGTTCCTGACATTGCCCGGGGCTCGGCGCCAACTTTTTCAAAACATTATACCGAGGGGTCTGTAACTACCCAAGTAAGAGGCACAGGTGGCCCACCAGGGTTAGATATGGCCTGGTAGTATTTTATGGGCCAAGGAACAAGAAACACACGATTTGAGCAGTTTTTCGTAGGTGTTAGCCCACGGTTCCTGGCACTGCCCGGGGTTCAGGGCTAACTTTCCCAAAATATTATACCAAAGGGTTTGTAACAAGGCAAACAAGAGGACTAGGTGGCCCTCCAGGGTTGGATATGGTCTGGTAGTATTTTATGGGCCAAGGAACAAGAAACAAGCGATTAAGGCAATTTTTCGTGGGTGTTAGCCCACGGTTCTTGGCGCTGCCCGGGGCCAACTTTCCTAAAACATTATACCGATAGGTCTGTAACGAGCCAGACAAGAGTTTCAAGTGGCTCATCGGGGTTAGATATGGCCTGGTAGTATTTCATGGACCAAGGAACAAGAAACAGGAGACTTAGGCATTTATTTTAGTTGTTAGCGCACTGTTCCTAGCACTGCCCTGGGCTTATGGCCAAATTTCCTAAAATATTATACCGAGGGGTCTATAATGAGCAAAAAACGAGGCCCAGGTAGCTCACCGGGGTTGGATATGGACTGGTAGTATTTTATGGGTCAAGAAACAAACAATTTGGGCAGTTTTTCGTAGGTTTTAAACCACGGTTCCTGGCACTGCCCAGGGTCAACTTTCCCTAAACATTATTCAAAGGGGTCTGTAACTAGCCAGGCAAGAGGCCCAGGTTGACTACCGGGGTTGTATATGGCTTGGTAGTATTTTATGGGCCAAGGAACAAGAAACAGACGATTTAGGCAGTTTTTGTGGGTGTTAGCCCACGATTCCTGGCACTGCCCGGGGCTCTGGGCCAATTTTTGCAAAAATTATATTTATGGGTCTTTAACGAGCAAGGAAAAAGCTCTAAGTGGCCCACCGATGTTGGATATGGCCTGATAGTATTTTATGTGCCAAAGAATAAGAAACAGACAATATAGGCAGTTTTTCGTGGGTGTTAGCCCACGGTTCCTGGTGCTACTCGGGGATCGGGGCTAATATTCCCAAAATATTATACCGAGGGGTCTGTAACAAGCCAGTCAAGTGGCCCAAGTGGCTTGCCGGATTGGATATGGCCTGGTAGTATATTTTTGCCAATGAATAAAAAATAGGCGATTTAGGCTATTTTTTCTAGGTGATAGCCCACGGTTCTTGGCGCTGCCCGAGGCTCGGGGTCAACTTTCCCAAAAATACCAAGGGGTCTGTAATGAGCCAGGCAAGAGGCCATTATGCCAGTGAACTCTCACTCCTATTTATGATTTTGTTCTACTTTAGAGACAATATCATTTGAGACTTATATTTTTTTCAAATCTATTGTAATAATTAAGAGGCTTGTGCACATGACAACCAGTTTTGGAAATTTTTAATTAAGTTGATTTATTATCCGCAGTTCAATCTTTATTTTTATTATTTCTTTCATGCTTTATCGTTATAATTGGGTTTTTAGCTGACTTGTCTTGTTGGGGATAAGACGAGTGTCATCACGCTCATTTTTGGGTCGTGATATCACAGCTCTTTGCCAAATCACAAGCATCATATGGAGGGCCAGCAATACATGCATTGCAAATGTGGGCAAGATATTATATCATTATGATACTCATAGTGATGGTTGTCGGTTAGAGAAACTGTCAAGTTTACATATGGGTATGAGCCTCGTGATGATACAACATCTTGCCCACGTTGCAAGAGTCATCTCATACTTTGCAAGGGTAAGGGACGAAGTACTAGTGGAGTGGATCCATCTAAAACCATACCATCTCAGTGGCAAATGAGGAATTGTACTCTTGGTATAATCCTATCCTATGCTAGGTACATAGTTTATAAGTTCGATTTATTTTTACTTTTACCTATATCGGTGTTCAAGACTACTCCCAAAAGTATTAATTACATGCTCATACTTAAAAGAATATATTTGCACAAAGTGTTACTTTTCTCTTTCAGACTTATTCCAACTTAGTATTCTCTTAACTTTTCTCAAAATTGACTAAAATCATAGATTTCATGCTTCACTGTTCATGAAATACTTATGCTAATATTTTTCTTGAGTTTAAGGCAAGACTTGAAAATTCTCATATTTTCGTAGTAACTTTAGGGTTAACTAGTTTAGCAATTAGAAGTAGTATCTACTCTTAGGAACTCAATACAGTAGAAAAATTTAATAATTATCATGTTTTTCTTCAAAAGTAACATAAACAAGAACATTTACTCGTAATGAAGAAATCTTGTTCTCAACTAATAACTGGATATTTGAAAAAACTAGTAGTTACACAATGGTAGGATAATGTAGTAAGATTTTTGTAAGCCTTACATACCTGGAAAAACTAGATTCTTGAAGAATTGTGAAGAAGGTGCTTGGAAACTCTAGATTTTCTCCTCTTGAAACTACGTTCTAAGTCTTGAGAATTTTTTTAGCGTAATGAAATCGACTGATAATGTTGAGAGAATTATTTAGGTGTAAAATTGTCAAGTTTAGGCTTATAAAGGTGGGAAAGAACTAAAATAACCATTCTTTAAAATGTTGACAAGGTCATTTATGGAGCCATCTACGGGCCATAGAACCCATTCATAGAATTCGGGGTGGATTTTGGGGTCCTGAAACTCATTGTACGGGTCTGTACTACAGACCGTAGAAGCTTCTATGACCCATAGTTGGGTCCGTAAAGTTTGGGATCCAAAATTTGACTTGTACGAGTCAATCCACGAGCTGAAAGTACGGGATCATAGTTCAATCTACGACCCCTAATTCAGGTTCGTAGAACCAACTCTGCTCTGGCAGTCCATAATAAAATGGTCATAACTTTTTGCTCGAAACTTCAAATAAGAGAACTTTAATTTTATAGGTCATGGATTACCAAATCTTTTGTATGCTGAGAGTTATAGTCATTTAAAGTTGACCCTTGCATAATCTAATGTGAAAAACTTAATCGGTAAAAAGGTTTGAACTTGACTAAGTACTAGGGGTGACACTAAACAACTTTCAGTACCCTTCAAATATATAGGAATGAACCTTAAAATATAAGGACAAGTAAGGCATCACTAGATTCAAGATTATATACTTACTATGAAAAAGAATTGGATTATAAAAATAGAGTTGTAGGGTATTACAATTTGCTTCTTCATCCTTGAAACCAGCAGAGTATATATATTCTTCGATGGTATCAAATGCACAAGTAGTAAACATAAGGGAGATACAAAAATAAAGGAATACCACTATAGTTTTCCTTTTTGGGGTACAGATATTCTTTTTCATAAAAAGTATTAAGTTATTTGATAATTTTGAAGATGATTTTTCAAGTTTCAAAAGAGGTAAACTAGTTTTTTTAAAATGTCATTTTCTTACTCACAAATTTTAGTTTTTTTAAAAGTAAGATGTGTGGTCATCTTTTATCTCATCTTCAAAAATAAAGTTTAATAAAATTCACCCAAACATGTTCACTCACATTCATAATATGAAGAAAGAATTTTGAAACAGTAATAGATAACAACATCAAGAAGCAACATCAACAACAACAACACTAACTTAGAAATAAAAAATAATTGATCGAAAAAATCATCATTCTGAAGACAAACAAAAATCACTCATCCCTCATTGTTACATTCAAAAACAGAAGTTGTTGAGCCATTTCTACCTCCTGCTGGGCAATGAGAAGGTTCCTCTCGCATTCATGCTTCTTCTCGATGGCGTCGAGATACCGCTTAACTTTTGCATTGTAAATCTCATTTTGCAACTGTAACAAAAACAAAAACTATTAATACATGTATAAATGAAATTTGTTCACAAAAATAAAGACAAATTTTAAGAAATGACCAGTTGAGTGAAGGTAAGGGGTGTAACGTCAATAGTGTTGCTTGAGTCCATAGTGAATGTAAAATTGATATGAAACTATGGTGTGATAAAGTTGAACAAATAGAAATATATTTATAACACCACTGAATGGTTAATTAATTATATTATTACCAATAGTGTTATTTTATAAAAGGTATTTTACTTATTTATTCTTCGAATCAGATACAAAATTATTTACTAATTCTATAATACAAAAGAAATTATGCTAATATTTGACTTTTCTATGAGTCAAATCATTACATTTAAATTTTCTTTGACATACTTTTTATTGTCAGTCATCAAACTAAGCATATTGGTCAAATAAAAGCAATATCTTGACCAATTGCTACTTATATTCATATGACATTACAAGTCAAAAATCTTTCTTTAGATTTTAAACACTGAATATACGCTAAGGCTTGTTTGGAAAGCCACCATGGTAATTGATTTTGGTGTAATTGAGTCTAATTACGTTGTCTGGCCTGCTTGATTGGACAGGTAATTTGGTGTAATTTGTAGGATATAATTACACTCTCCAATTTACAAACTTAAAATTATTGTTTGTCCTCAAGTGACGGACTCAATCTACATAAGCAATATAGCAACACACGGACCTCAGTCAAATGGCATACATCATCTAGAAATCAAGATCAGATACCCAAACTAACATATCAGTACATATCAGATAGTCATCAAATAAACCAATAAAGATCAATACATGTGATAGGGCAACTATAACACGCAAGTTAACCACAGAAAAACAACAATCAGTGAAATAGCCTAAAGCTAACAGTGTAATGCAAGAGCCCTCACAAAAAGAAGTCTCATATCCCACTCATAATAGTAATTTTTTTTATCTTAAATGCTTGGGACTAAACAAAATCACTCACTTGGACTAGGATCACTCTAGGACTTTCTAGGCTTGTAGCGTAGGCTCAGGGGGATTAGGTATGATGTTTTGGGAATATAGTGACTAATTTTCCACCTTGACACTATGCTATTCTACACTTTTTCCCTACCAACACGGTCATTTTTCACTCACTCTCCCTTTCTCCTGTTTCAAACTTTTATGGGTGTCTTACTCTCATTTTTTAACTCATTGCCTTTTATTTTTTGTGCATTATTTTTCTTTTTAGCTTATCGTTTAGGCATCTATTTATTTTTCTTGCACCCACAACACATTTTCCCCTTTTTTTCATGTATCACTCACTTTTACCCCATTTATTGACTTTCCCTACACGCACCCTCAACTTAGGCTTTTGGACTGAGTTGAGGTGCACTATATCTAACCTGAACCAGGGCCACTTTTGGTAGCCACCCTCAACTTAAGATTTTTGCTTTAGTCAAGGTACACAATATTCAAGGAAGGAACAGAGCCAATTTCAGGATTTCACATTCAATACGGCTAGGTTACCTAGGTGTTTACAAAGAAAAGGGTGCACTTTAAGCTTAAATATTTGGATCAAGGGATACACAATGTATTTGGTTGGTTATTTAGGCTAAGTGGAATAATATAAATAATGGTCTAAGATCATTTCCTAACCAACTAATCTACAGTCTCAGTCAGAGTAACAGGACATGTTCTGAATTGAAACATCATATAAGAATTAAGCAATAGGGCTCACACACACGACACTGATTACACTTTCAACATAGACTCTCAGATCGTGTTTGTCATCACAATTAGACATCACTTATTATAACAAGCACTATCAAATACTAATTTACACATGATTGTTATCAAAACTACCTAACACAAAAAAGTTGATGGGTATCATTTTTCAACAAAACAAACATATGTCACAGACTTTAGTACAATATGCTACTAATACTACTTATACATCCTAAACATGTCGGTTCAATAGAAAATAAATATCCTTGGGAAAAGAACACAGGCAAGAAAACCCCTCAGACTCAAAAATTGAGATAGTTATAGGTCTTAGATACTCAGACTTCACCGAGGCCTATAACTATCCACACCCCATTAAAAAAGATTTACATTGTCCTCTATGCATAAAGTATAACTATATCAAAGCATAGGGGTAAAAAAGTATATACTTGGGCGCCTAAGCGCCAGTCTTCACCTTGGGTTGCCTCCCAAGCAGCACCTGATTTATTATCGCAGCACGACTTGGATCACTTGATTACTAAAACTTCATCAAGGACCCAAACTTCCATTTTTACGTCATCTAGCCTCTTCATTAACTGATATATGTTGAAGATGAATTCTTCATCATTCAATCAAAACTTGAGTTGGTCTAATTTCATATCCACTGGTGCTCGCCCAATGGCTAGGAAGGGCCTTCCCAAGATGATTGAACTTTGAAGTTGACTTCGCAATCAAGGATCCAAAAATCTGCGGGAAATATAATTTTTCCACTTTGACAAGAATGTCATATAATATTCCCACAGGCTTCTTCACCGTCTTTTCAGCCATCAATAATCGCATGTATAAGGAGTAGGGGCTCCCAAGCCTAGTTTTCTAAATACCGCAAGAGGCATTAGATTGATGTTGTCTCCAAGATCACACAATGTCGTTGCGAACTCAACATATCCAATGGTGAAGGGTATGGTGAATGCTCTGAAATCTTCTTGCTTTTGTAATAAGGACCTTGTGGATATTGTGCTGAAATGTTGAAGTTCTTAAGAGAGCTCCTGGCTCACAGTCTATTTTTTAGTGACTAAGTCCTTCATGAACTTTGCATACCCGGGCATCTTCTTCAATGCTTTGATGAGAGGTATATTGATGGAGATTTGTTTTAGCATAGAGACAAAGTGCTGAAATTTACATTTCTCCTTCTTTTTGAGTCTCTAAGGGAAAGAAGGGGGAGGTCTAGGAATGGATTTTAACTTTTATGGCGTTGTTGAAGAATTACTCTACTCATCCTTAGCACGAGCATCTTCGATATCTGCATCCTTGCTTTCAATAATCTTCTTATGAATAGCATCATCATCAACTGGTATCGGAGGATCAAAGGTCTGCTTTCCACCATGCATCGTCACTATCATACACTGCCCATTATTCTTAGGATTCTGCATTGCATTGTTGGGCAATGTACCTTTCTGGCACTGGTTCAACTGAGCTGACATCTGACCAAACTGTTGCTCCAGCTGCTTGATAGCAACAGAATGAAACTCAATTTTCTAATTAATATTGAAGATGTCAGATTTCATCCCTTTTAGGGTCTCATCCTGAGCGTCAGTCTTCTTCAATAGTCGGTCAAACATCTCCTAAATCCGTGAGCTACTAGCCCTAGAGTCATGATTATTGAACATACAAATCATTTATATAACCATCTTTGTGTTCCCAATCAGCATCTTTGTACGAGCCCCTATTTTTATCATAGTAACCGCCTCGATTGTTGTTTCTAAAAGCACCATCTTTATTGTAGTTCCAGTCTTGATTTCCTTGACCTTGGCCAATAGTCCTGATTGGACCCTAGGACGTTGGTTCGAAAACTCGTTATCTTATCAGTGACGAAGCAAGTGTCCTCATAATAAGGATCCTCATATATGAATGCTCGTTGAGGTTGATGAGTTACTGTAGTCACACATTATTGGTTCTGATTCATCAACAAATCCATATTGGTACTAATCCACACAAGCTCTTGCATCACATCTTTATTTATCTTTGCCTACGCTGAATCGGTACTTACTGAGAATGAGTTTTTGGTAGTTGACTTGTCTCTTATCGCCCATACATGATTTTCCTTGATCACTCTTTCCAATTTTTGAGCAACCTCCTAAAATGGACGATCTAAAAATGAGCCTCCCATGATAGTGTCAGCAACAGCTTGGTTATTTTTATCCAGGCTCGATAGAAGATTTTCACAAGGGCTCCATCAACAATCTTATGGTCAGGCACACTTCTCAGACACTTTGTGAACCTCTCTCACATAGTATTGATCGAATCACCAGAAAATTGCTCGAAGTTATTGATCTAGTCCTTCAACTTCAACTTTTTTGACCTAGAAAAGAACCTTTCCAAAAAGGCCTTCTGCAATTTTTCTCATCTGGTGATTGAACTCTGTGAGAGCTCGGATAACCATAGCGTTGCACTGCCTGTCAGAGACAATGGAAAGACACGGAGCCCAATGGAATCCATGGACATATTCTGACTTTCCATCATGCTCTTGTAGATGAAAACAATGTTGTGTAGATGGTTATGCAGATCCTCTAATGGTAAGCCCGCAAACAACCTGCAAATTTGTAGCATTTAAAGCAACCCACTCGACACAACAAACTTTATGTCATTCGACAGTGGAGGTAACAAAATCACTTTAGTGACATCCATTGCCATAGAATAAAGCTGATATTGATTCCATGTGTTAGATATTGCTTGAAAATCCTGTGATGGTGGATTAACATCCTCAAATGGAGGTGGGTTATTATCATTGTAGTATTGCATTCACTGCATCATTAGATTGGTTGTTCGCATTGTTCTGGACCTTTTTACTTAGTGTCTTTTGAATCTCAGGGTCAAATAGAGTCAAAAGATTGCCTCGACTATGAGTTGTTCATACACTACACCTGCAAGCTGAAAAAAATCAAAATAACAAAAGCTTAAAATTAGGGAAATAAGGATTAATTCCTGATCTACTCAAATTAAACCAGTCTAAGCCGTATTTCCCGGCAACGATGTCAAAATCTTGATGTCGCTCAAGCTACACCTCCTTTTTGAAGGTTTAAGCGATCGTTGTCAAGATATATAACCTAACCGAGGTTAGGGTCAATACCACAGGAAATATGATAGACTCAGAGTAATTGTAAGCAAATCAAGTGAATAAACCTACTTATCTTCCAAAAGGGAAGTTATAATTGCAGAAAATAAACCTAAACTAGGAGTGTGTGTTGTGGTATCAGTGAAAGAACTAACTAGGGTATTGTGTTCACCATGATTCCCTAACTTGGTATATCAAGATAGTTGTAACCTTTTCCAGTGTGTAAAATGCAGAACGGTAAGTTAAGTTCACCAAATCTTTTGATTCAAGTGAGAGGTGAATTTCACTACATGATTTGATCTATCCCCGCATGTGACATTACTAGCCCTTACCAATTGTTCCAGTACAACCTCCCCTTGATCCAGTTCGGTTGATTAGACGAGAAAAAGAATTTAAAATCCTATTAACTATCTCATTTTCTCATTCATTACCACCTTGATTCAGTCGATAAGAATAAGGGCAAGTTCTAACATTGATCATCCATTAAAAGACATTCATAGAAAAGGAAATAATTAATACATGCATGTACACTTTTCAATAATTATAAATTATTCGGATTTTACCTTATTAGTTTGTCATGGTTCCTACAACCCTAGTTGTGGATTTAGCTATGCATGATCATTATAGATGAACAAATCATGTTAAAGAATAGCATAATTTAAACACTTACAGTGATAAAATTAAGAACAAAAAATTCAAAGTTCTCCACAAGAAATCATGATGTAAAAATTCACAAAACTAAAAGTTCTCAAAGTGTTTCTAAGTAATTTTGTCATTGTCCCCTCGTTCTTCCTTCGTTCTTGCATAACAGAAACCTAAAAATCTATTTATAATAATTAAAAATCAAATCCAAAATGAAATAGAAAAACTAAGTCGGTAGCTTCTACGGGCTGATTTACGGGTCATACAAAGTTCTATGGCCCGTAACTGGGCTTCATACCCTGCATTCTTCAAAACTGACTATCACTTCTACGAGACCTTTCTATGGGTTGTATTCTGAGTTACAGCCCGTGGATGGTTCTACGCACTTTTTTGAAACTTCTTCAATTCTGATGCTCAAGGCACGAAACCTAATCTATGACTCGTATAACATTTCATGGCTCGTCTGCTCACTCGTGGATTCAACATCTAAAAATAGGCCCTTCACTGGATCTCAACCACGAAACCCCTCTACGTTTCATGAAAGTATCCACGGCCCATAGAGTGTCTCGTATGTCCTCAAAAAGTTGCAATTCTACAGATTTTGCCAAAAATCAATCCAACTCTTGTAATCCTGCAAAATAGACACAAAAACACATCAAACCCACTAACATCGGTTTGAGAACACATATAATTCTAAGTTTTAAGCATCAAAAGTGTTGTATTTTGGCAGCACATCAAGGGGAGGTTATGAATTGTAGGTTATTACATGGTGTAATTACAAGATAATCACTTTTTAATTTCTTTCTTTTATTTCTATTTTTATTTTTATAATTTTAAATGATTTTTTTACTATTTTAATATTTTTTAAAAATAAATTTTATTTTATAATATTTATTTTTTATTTCATACTCATTCTCAACCTTAACTTCATGTGATTCCATGCAATTTTTCACATTATCTTTTTTATTTATCTATTTTATAATTATTTATTTTTTTATAAGTATGATTTTATTAGTATTATTATTTTAAAATTAAAGTTTAATTCATAGTTGAATAAAGTTATAAACTTACATTTTTCTTTAAATCATATTTATGCACGTCGTATTGAAATTTGACATAAAAATATTATATTAAAAATTTTGCATGCGTTTACTAATTTTTTATGTTGTATTTTTAATTTCATTTGTGTTAGTAGTATATGACTTGATATTTTTTTAATATAAATATATATATACAAAAGGCAATAAATACAAATACAATATGCATGACAATAGATGAATGCTCTTTTTCATATGATACAAATATAAATACGCATAAATACAAATCCAATTATTGTCAAATGTAATATTGATACAATTGTATTGGTTGATATTAATTGTATTTCACTAATATACTTGAACTTGATACAATATTGATACAATTACCATATGACAGGATCGGGTGGTAACTAGCGGTAGTCCGCCTGCTACTATCCAGACCAGATCAAATAATACCCTTAATTTTAAAGACTGGCGGTAGTCCGCG
>JBCEWC010012055.1:0-16165 GCA_038996855.1 Solanum aculeatissimum
ACTTGCTATGTGTTATGTGATTCATGCTCATCCCATTCCCGGCAACATCCCCATAGCTTGAGTCCAAAGCCCCGTTTTCCCTAGAATTATGTGTTATGTATTTATGTTTTCGCACTTCTGAATCGATGATGTGTGTGATAATACTATGATGGCTTGATCGAGATCTTCCGGGGTCTCCTTCGCCATGTCACATCTAGGCCCCACTTCCGGGTCGTGACGGGAACCCTCTCAATGCAAAGAGATAGTTACTCATTCTCAACTAAAGGTCAAGGCTTGAAAACTTCAACTTTTAGACTCAACAACTTCAAAGAATTTGACTTATAGACATGGTGGATTTGATACTTCACGTTTAAGAAGAAGAGAATTTGAAGACTTTAAATTACTAATTTCGATAATTCAAAGACTTCAATATGCATACTTGGTCGATTTGAGACCCCAAATTGAACACTTGATGAATTTGCAGACTTTAACTTGCAGCCTTGAGGAATTTGAAAACTTTAACTTGTAAACTTGGCCAAATTGAAGACCTCAAGCATGTTGTTGAAGAAACTCACATTCGATAGGGATTTGCCCCAATAAGGAGTCAGGAGGGAACACATAGTTTTGTGACACTTATGCAACTAAACTTAGAGTATGACTCTAAGTGCCTACGTACCTCAATGGAAAGAATCAAGTCACAACGTAGTTCTAGGGGAGTATTTTTTTTAATTTGTCCTAATTTTTCTAGGTCGTCCCTTTCGAGGTTTTTAACCTAGTAGACATTTTTGGTGTCCTAAATTTTACCTAGGCTGCCTCTTTCGAGATTTTTAACCTAATGAATATTTTTTAGGGTACCATACTCAGTCTATACTCTTGCAGGCCAGGAGTATTTTGACTTGATAATTTTGCTCAAATTTGATGAACTTTAAAACTTGAAGATTTTGCTCAAATTTGAGTAGCATCAAAACTTAAAAACTTAGGTTGAATTTGAGGAGTTTCGGGACTTGAGTCTTAGCTCGAATTTAACGAGATGCATTTTATACTCATGCGTTAAGGAACACTTTGACTTGAAGAGTTTTCTCAAATTTAATGAGCTTTGAAGCTTAGAAGATTTTCCTCTAATTTGAGGAGCTTTGCGACTTGAAGATCTAGCTCAAATTTGAAGATCTTCAGGATTTGAAAATTTGACTCATAGTTTGATCATCTTTCAGTTTGGAGGTTAAACTCAAAAGAGCTTCACAATATGAAAGTTAGTTCAAATTTGATGAGCTTTTCAACTTAGAGTTTAGCTCAAATTTGAAGAGCTTTCAAACTTTGAGATTTAGCTCAAATTTGAAAAGCATTATGGCATACAATTGAGGCTCGTGTGTCTAGGAGCATTATAACTTGAAGTTCAAACTCATGCGATAGGGATTATTATAACTTATAGTTTGTCCTCATGCGTTAAGGAGCGTCGAGATATACATAGACTCTTCAAAGTTATTTTCAAATGTATACTTGCCCTTACTTTGGGATTCTTCTGTATCTTCATCTTTGTGAGATCCATTGACAATAGACCATTGAGCTCTTCTCACAGTCATGCTTAGTTCCATGCCATGTGCACAAGTTGCCAACTCTTCAAATGTATTAGGCTTTAATCATTGCAAGATATAGTGAATATCCCATTTCATGCCTTGAATGCACATTTCAATGCAAAAGTTTCACTAAGGCAATTTTTGCATTTGACACTCAAATTTCTCCAACGATTAATAAATTCAACAACCGACTCATCTTCATATTGGCGAGTCTTTGTAAGTTCGGCCATACTAACAACACATCTTGTGCTATAAAAGAGATTGAGGAACTTTTGCTCTAGCTGTTCCCAACAATCTATAAAACTAGGCTCAAAATTTGTATACCAACCAAAGGCATTCTTTTGAGAGATTGAACGAAATGTTTGACGAGATGATCACCATAGGTTCCAACATCATTGCAAGTTTTAATAAAGTGCTCTATATGTTGTTTTGAATTTTCTTTGTCATCAAATTGTTAGAACTTAGGAGATTGATAGACCTCAGGCATCTCCAAGTTATTAATCCTTCACGTATACGACTTTGCATATGTTAGAAAAAATTTAGACGAGGACTCAAATTTATCTTCGATAGTCTCTCTGATTAAGTCCTTCAATTGATCAATAGGAAGCAAACCTTCAGTACAGAGATGAATCTCTTTGATTTTTGTTTGCTTTATGAAAGATTCTCCTTGGTCTTGAATTCTAGGAAACTTCATAGGTGCTTGATTTGATCTTCTCTCAATCATGTTATCCATCTTATTTGCCAGCTTAAAAAGCTTAGCATCTTGTTCATGCACACACTTTGTTAAGCCTTCAATTTCTTTAGTCAAGCTTGCTAGTTGTTCTTCTATAGGCAAAGTCATTTCAGAGCTGGAAAAGTTGAGATGAGAGGTAGAGATTGTCCCACTGGGCGTGCCAGAATTTGTAGACTATAAAATTCGCGTAAAAAATAATAATCAAGAACAAAAATATTAAAACAATTGTAGTATTTGATTTCAATATGTGAGTGTTACCATCTCTATGAATCCTCTGATTCGTTTTTTCAAATATAAATTTAAGGGCTCTTTAACTTGCTCTTGAATCTTATGAAACTTATGGATTTGATGTTGACTTGTACTTGAATTCAAGGGATTTTGTGCTTAATCTTGAATCTTGTGGTTTTGATCTTGATTTATAAATTTGATGAACTTGATATGAACTTGAACTTGATATAAACTTGTTCTTGAACTTGATTTTGACTTGTACTTGAATTCAAGGGCTTTTGGGCTTATTCTTGAATTTTAAATTTGTTCTTGAGTTTGATCTTGAACTTTGAATTTGTTCTTGGGTTTGATATTAAATTCAAGGGCTTTTAAGCATGTTCTTGAAGTTGAATGTTTGAATTCTTCAACTTATAGAGAAATTTGTGGTGTTTGATCCACGAACTCTCTCTAGATTCTTGTTAGAATTCTTGATATTCTTTCAAATTATTATAACCCCTATTTATAGTTGTAGAATAGAGGAATTATAATAGGAAAGACTTTCCTTCAGCTAATCAAATTCAAGTGACATGGTATATTTGGCTTTAATGAAACGGGTTTGTCATTTTGACCCATGGTATGATCCTATTGGATTCTTTGTTTGACTTGACATGTCACGTCATTTAACACGTGACGCCAAGATAGGCCTCTTGGATGAAATAATATTGGGCTTATTAATTTAGACTCATTTATTGTAGCGCAAATCAATTAACATGAGTTTAATTAAATTCGTATTTATTGAACTTAAATAATTAACCCAATTATATTAATTCATAAATTATATTAACTAATATATTCATGAATTTAAGCTCAACAATCACTTCCAGAAAATGTAACAAAAGAAATGTTAGAAACTCTAAGACAAAAGATTTTTATGGTGACTAATATTAGTACAATACTGTAATTAAGACCTAATTGAAACAGAACCCTTCCTAGAAGATGTCTGCGTAAATTAGATTTTTTTCTAATATTTCAAATAAAAATTGTACTATTTAATCTTTTATTAATAAAATTATAGGCTATTCACCTTTTTTTTAAAAAAAAAAAATTATTATCTTGAATTTACTACAAGTATTTTATTTTATTAATATATATTTTTCTACTACAAATATTTTAAAATTTGCAACTTGAAAGATTAAGATTTAAAACTTTAATCTAAAATGAAAGATTTAAAACATTAAACCTTAAGATTTGAATTTTAAACCTAAAAAATTCGAAATTTAAACTTTTACACTCAAAAAAGTTTTAAACTTATAAAAACTTTAATTTTTAAAAAGTGAAATCTTTAAACTTTAAGATTTATAATTTGATTTTTGAATTTTTGTTTTTTAAAGTTTAACAAGTTATAGTTATACACTTATAACAAATATTAAATAACTTATATTTTTAAGAATTTAAATTTTAAACTTAGGACCTAACTTTGAAACTTTTAAGTATAAACTTTAAAGATAAATCTTTAAACTTTAAGATTTATAATTTGAAATTTAAATTTTCCTTAAAGATTAACAAGTTATAGTTATACTTTAAAAAAGATACTAAATAACTTATATTTTTGAGAATTTTAAGAATTTAAATTTTAAACTTAGGAGTTAGGACTTGTCTTAGAAATTTTACACTTTAAAAGTTTAAACTTTTAATTATGAAATATTAATTTAATATTTAAATTTTAAATAGAGTAGCACTTACCAATTAATATTTAAACTTTAATATAATTTTTTAAAAAAAAATTGGTCTACTGGCCCGGTACCAATTCGGTCCAATTCAGTCCATATCGGATCGAGACGAAACTTCCAAAAAGTTTCGATACTACTCCCTCCGTTCACAATTAGATGTCAAGAAATCTCAATTTTGATTTTCATTTTTACTTGTAAATTTTGAGAATTCAAGATAAGACAATTTTTTTTACCTATTCTACCCCTAATTTATTTACCAAGTTAGACTTTTTGAAAATATTGAATAACTAAGTCAACTTTAGAGTACCTAGAAACTTAAAAAATGATATAATGCATTAATATACCCCAATTCAATTAAGTTTATATAAAAAAAAATTTAAACAATTTTTATATTCTAAGAAATGGATAAAAAAAAAAATTGAAATGAAACAATTTTCCTCCAAAGAAATGAAATTTAAACAATTTTATATTTTGGGAAAGGAAAAATTATAATTGAAATAAAAATTTACATTGTTCCCTCCAAAGTTTTTTACTTGAATGCAACTAAAGAAAAAATTGTTGCATTGTGAGTATTAATAATATACATTAAATATATAAAAACTTGAATTGTGACTTTATGAATAGTCCTATAAAAAAAATTTAATTAAAAAGAATAGTCCAACAAATTAATAGAGGTAAAATGATAATTTTGCTATATTAATCATTATTTTCTTAATAGGTGTGTCATGCCAAAATTTGACATCTAATTGTGAACGAAGGAGTATCATTATAAGTTCCCGTCAGGATCTGGCCAAATTTTTGAAAATTAGTGCCAATACCTTTCCAACCGAAAAATGCCAGTCAGGTGGTGCTGCTATCGATTTCATTGCCACGCTTAGTTCAAAGAAAAAATCCACCCTTCTCATTAATTTTGAATTTTCAAATTTTAAATTATTTTTACAAATGAAAAAAGAGAAAATTAAATTCTTAATGGCTGCTACGGACAGGGCGTGTCTACGCAACTATGCCAGTCAGAGACGTCGCCTCAGCTCTGACAAAAAGTTGGTCGCAGCGGAAAAATAAATGTATTTAGTCATGTGGACCAACTATGCTATTCAGCCATGTTGACCAACTAAGTTCTCTATCATTATCATCATCAATAATCCCAGACAATTCTTGAAGAAGAAATTGAGAATTCTGCATAGTAAAACGACCATCATGGAAACCATACATATTCATTTCTTCTTGTCTTTCATATTTTGTGTTTTGATTCTATCTAGAGCTGCAGATACCATACCCATAGATCAACCTTTAACAGATGGAAGCACCATTATTTCGTCAGGTGGAAATTTTGAGTTGGGATTTTTCTCCACAACTCCAACATCCAGTAAACGATACCTCGGAATATGGTTCAACAAAGTTTCTATACAGACAGTGGTATGGGTTGCTAATCGAGACACTCCCCTCAATGATAAAAATGGTATGCTCAATTTAACAAGACAAGGAAATCTTACTCTTGTAAACGGTTCTGGCGGTGTGGTTTGGTCCTCCAATGCGACAAGACGCCTTCAAACTTCAAATCCGATAGCACAGCTTCTGGATTCAGGCAACCTTGTTGTTAGAGATGATTTAAATGTGGATTACGCGTGGCAGAGTTTTGACTATCCTGGTGATACAGCTTTGCCTGGAGTTAAGATTGGCATCGATCTGAAGACTGGTTTTCGTCGTTCCCTATGGTCATGGAAGAGCAGAACTGACCCCTCTAAGGGTGAGTTTAGTTTCATATTTGATCCGCATGGATTCCCACAGCCATTTCTCATGAACGGTTCCATCGAACGCTTCAGGGGTGGAGCATGGAATGGTCAAAGCTTTGCTAATTCACCATCTCTGCTACCAAGTCCAGCTTATAAATACATATTTGCATCCGATTCAGAGAAAGTATACTTCACTTATGAACTCTCTGACAGCTCTGCCATTGCAAGGGTAGTGATGCAACTAAATGGGTTTCTAGAGCTTTCAACATGGAACAATCAAACTCAGAATTGGGATAACTTTGGTAGCGCACCAGCAGACAACTGTGACATTTATGCCCAGTGTCACGCATATGGTTTGTGCAACAGTGGCAACTCTCCAATCTGCAGATGTTTGGATAAATTTGAACCAAAAGATCCAACAGAATGGGCAAGGGGAAATTGGTCAGGTGGCTGTGTTAGAAAGACAACAATATTGAATTGCCAAAAGGAAGTCAAATTCTTCAAGTATTCAGGCATCAAGTTGCCAGACACTCGATTTTCCTGGTACGGTCAAGGAGTGACTCTTAATGCATGCGAGCAATTGTGCTTGAGAAACTGTTCATGTGTGGCCTATGCAAAATTAGACACAACAGGGACAAATGAAGACTGCTTGCTTTGGTTTGATGAGCTGATGGACATCAGAGAATTTGGTGCTAGTGGGCAAGACATCTATATAAAGTTGGACTCTTCTGAGACAGAGATAGGTACAGGTATGCTTCTTTACATCATGCTTTTGTATTTGTGCAAGCTTTTACGGTTGAGTTTGTCCAAATCCATCTCTTAACAATTTGAAAAGAACAGAACAAAGAGGCTCTCCTACACTATTTGAAAACAAAAAAGCAGCTTTCCTACTTCTCACACTAAGACGAATCTATATTAATCATCAGGAAACTCCAGTAAACAGAAATTAAAGAAATTGAGGATCAGCTTGCCATTGGCAGCATTAAGTCTTCTCTCAGTGCTATGTTTGATCTTGTGCATAAGGCAAAAGAAGAAGAAGAATAAGAATAAGAAAGATGAAGATCAGAATCTACAGCATTTTAGCCAAGGTAAACAGGACGTTTTGCTGATTTAATTTGAAATAAGTGGCTTGAATTGACGGTAAATCTTAGAAATTCTCTCTGAACATCCAATTGAGTCCATATTTTGACAGGAAGAGGAATGAGAAGCTCTGAAATGTTGTACATCAGTGAGAACAAAAATGACGATCTAGATTTACCATTGTTTGATTTTGCAACTATCTTGGACGCTACTAGTAACTTTTCACTAAGCAACAAGCTTGGAGAGGGTGGTTTTGGTCCAGTTTACAAGGTAACGATGTTAACAACTCTTTCTTTTTCTCAAAACGATCTATAATATATTATCTATGCTGGAACATTGACAAATTTTCGTAATCTTTTAAAGGAAACAAGTTTCTCATTAAAAAAAGGTGGAATAACTGGGAGATCTTATACTTGATTCCGTTTGTAAGATAAACCTTTATACTTACGACTTTATTAAATGAACTCCTAAACTTATTAAAACACAATATTTTAAATCCATTTCTCATCTTATATGTGTGTGTAGTACACATTTGTCACATTGGATTCCATGTCATTTTTAATGACACATAAATTATTAGTATTATTTTTTTCAAAAGCATAAAATATTAAATATTAAAAACTAAGTAATATTCAAAAGAAAAAGAAGGAAAGTGTAATTTTCTCTGTCTTATTGTACGGGCATTTCCTCCTTCATCTTCTTTCTTAATCCCCACTCCTCACCCAAAAATAAAAAAAATCACCTTTTGCTTCCATCAATTTTCATCTTCACCATATCCAAAGACTTTATCAATCACAAAAATTTATTAGCCCTTGCACAGACTTTAAAAGGAATTGAAGATTCTATTTATTTTGATTTGGTAAAAAGAGATATCAAGGAAACTTCAAGTTGCCAAAAAATATGCTTATAAGCAAATTCAAACAATAGATCTTGAAAATTTAAGTTTATAAAATGGTAAATAGATGTATTTTCTAGAAAATATTTTTGTTAATTTTTTTTTTTTTATGATTATGATGGTGGAGTGTTCCCAAAGAAGAAGAAGAAGAAGAAAAATATGATAAAGTGAGGGATGAAATAGGAGTGATGAATGAATGGATGAGTTGAGTCAAGTACAAGGGTCTCAGTCATTCCGCCTAAAAATATCCATCTCTTATTCTTGAGAAATTGTCATGTAAAGTTAATTCAACTTCAAACAAGCTACCTAAAAGGTGTCAATTAAGGTCTAGTTTACTGAGTATTTTTCATTAACCTAATTGTCAATGTATATCTAGGGTGTGCTGAAAGATGGACAAGAAATTGCAGTAAAGAGACTTTCAAGATATTCAGCACAAGGAACAGACGAGTTCAAGAATGAGGTTATCTTCATTGCTAAACTCCAGCATCGGAATCTTGTGAAGCTTCTTGGTTGCTGTATCCAAGCAGAAGAAAAAATGTTGGTCTATGAATACATGCCTAATAATAGCTTGGATTGGTTCCTTTTTGGTTGGTTCTCACTTTTCTCAACTCCTAACACATTTGGTTATCTATCGTAATAGTTCAATCATTAGATCAATTTGGTTATCTGTTCTTTGATTTGAAATATTTGAAAGTATCTCATCATAAGCTCTTGAATTTTGCAGATACAGCTAGGAGGTCACTGCTTGATTGGCCTAACTGCTTCCATATTATTAATGGAATTGCTCGAGGACTTCTCTATCTTCATCAAGACTCAAGATTGCGGATAATCCACAGAGATCTTAAACCTAGCAATGTTTTGCTTGACATTGATATGAACCCAAAGATATCCGACTTTGGCATGGCCAGAAGTTTCGGAGGAAATGAGACTGGAGCCATGACAACAAGAGTGGTTGGAACATAGTAAAGATCTTTAAACCAAACCAAAAAGATACTTTGTCTGTTCGTGATTATAAAAAAAAAATAAGATGCTTACTTTCTTTGTTTGACATTATCCTACAGTGGCTACATGTCTCCGGAGTATGCAGAAGAAGGAAAATTCTCAGTGAAATCAGATGTTTTTAGCTTTGGAGTTCTGGTTTTGGAGATTTTAAGTGGAATGAGAAATAGAGGGTTCTTTAATCCAGACCATCACCATAATCTTCTAGGACATGTAGGAATTCATCTTATCTGATCTTATATATATGGTGTAAAAATCATGTTAGTAAAAAAGATAGCATCTAACTGAATGATATCAAATGTTCAGGTGTGGATCCACTTCAAAGAAGGCAGGATTATGGAAGTAATAAATAAACATCTAAGGGAGTTATGCAACCAATCTGAAGTGCAAAGATCAGTCCATGTCGGTCTATTGTGTGTGCAGCAGTGTCCAGAAGATAGGCCTAGCATGTCATCAGTTGTGTTGATGTTGTCTAGCGACGTTTCATTGCCCTCACCTAAAGAGCCAGGTTTTTTTACTAGCAGAAGCCAATTCGGTGAAGTTAATAGTTCATCTAGCAAGCTTGGCGAGCATTCTGGAAATGAATTAAGCATCACACTGTTGGATGCTAGATAGGAGATAAATTTTCACTGTAGGGGCTGTATTTATTTTATTCTTTACTTCAACAGCTTCCAGTTGTTCAACCAAACAACTTTAGCTCTAACTGCACAAAGTTTTGAAGAATTTGTCAAATATACAAGCGCTTTTTCAGTCTATTCTTCCTTTTTGAATAAATAAATAAATTATGGGTATGCTGCTGCTGTTGTTCAGTCTATTCTTCATAATCTAAATTTGTCAAAATTGTACCAAGTGCATGGGTAGGCAGCTCTTTTTCAAAAGTACAGTTCACAGATTTTTAATTAACGACTTGACCGTGAAGAGGCTTCAAAAGCTAGTCAGTATATGTGGTCCCTACTTCAAACTTGTATTTCCTTTTTTAAACTCCTTTTAAAAGAGAATGTTTTATTTTATTTTATAAAGAAGGATCCATTTTGTTTTTTAGTAAAATTTTATTTTTAACTTTCCACGTTACAAGATTAAGAGTAAAAAACTAAAGATCTACATAATTTTAATTTAAGATCATAAGATTGAATTTTTTTTTTATCTTTTTAACTCCTCACAAAATCAAACTAGATCAATATTTCTTAAACGGAGAAAGTACTAAACTTTCTCAATTAAGTAATGTTTCATAGATAGTATTACTTCGATGAAGAAGAATATCTTCTTTTTTTTCAAAGAATAATTATTTTTTTTGGTAATAATTTAATTTTAACTTTTGATATGTTTAAGACTCAAGATTAAAACATATTTTTGTACATTTGCTATAACTTTAATTTAGAACTATAAGATTAAAAAAACTTCTTTATTTTCTAAAATTTTGTACCAAATCAAATTAGATTATTCTTTTTTAAACGGATGGAGCATTAGTTAAGGATAGAAGTGACATATGGGAAGGGATGTCCTGGATCGGCCTAGGTCTAGTGATGGTTGACTCGATCCAGGGGTTCAAGTGGGATTGGGGGTGGGTGGGAATTGGGATGCGGGATGGGATCTGTGGATCGTCCCAACCCGATACGTCCCGATACCAATCTGGTTGACTTGGTCGGTCCCGTCCAATTTTTTAAAAAATTACTATTTTTAAAATTAATGTAGTCATTGGGGGCGGTTGGCCAACAATTAGTGGACCCTCCTAATGGCTATTTAAGCCATTTGACTTTCCGCCCCCGAACAACCCGTACCTCTTAAGCTATTATTTTAATCCCAAAGTATCATAAAATACATTTTGATACACCCTTACAGTTTAAATATCCTTTCAACCCTACTATTTCTCACAAATTATCTACTCTCAAATCTATATTCTTTTATTCTTCTCTCAACTCCCAAGTCTCAATTACTATCATTATCATTCTAATTCTAATTAAATCTATTTATATTTATATTATTGCTATTAAATTACAACAATATTTTTGGAGCAAGCTTCAAGTGTCAACTTTTGGTTTATAACCATCTGTTATTGCGCAGAGGTTTGGTACATTTAATCTATCTCTTAATTTATTGAATTTTCGCAATTAGTTTTTGTGTTATTATCATTTTAAAATTACATTTCACAATTTATTTAATTTTTATATGGATTTTACTTCTTGTAAAAAAAATTCCGACAAGAAAAAAAAATAACAAACACTATTTTTAATATATTTAATTTTTCTTCAAAAAGTAGTATAGAGCTCTTTATCAATGTCTAAAGCTAGATTATATATGAATGAATTTATGCATGTTGATGATACTTCTTTCTCCCCGATTTTAATAAAGTCACAAATACTCAATTAGACTATGAAATTTTAACACGATGTTATGGTAATACTAACTTTGACGAAGAATTAAATGAAGAAGTAGACGTAGATTTAGAATTAGATGAATTAGATGATACACCTTGTCACGCCCCAGGTCCTATTGAGATGGACATGCACCCTATGCCTTAAAGAACCAAGAGAACCAACTTATAACGTGTACTTATCATACATGCAACTATGATAATTATAAATGTTTGATAAGTATAGGTAACATACCTGATAAAAGACCAACATAGTTAGTCCCAAAATAGATGGGCATATACATTTGTACCTAATTTCACTTGAACTCTTGTTTTACATATAGATACTTTATGCATTATATATTTAGTACATTCTTTTGTACTAATATCCCTCATGGGTACACTATGTTTCATGCTACAGGTACAGGTACTCAAGCTAGTAGGATCTCTCTAATATAAGCATAAGATATTTAGCGGCCTTTGGTGAGCTCCTTATTGATTCTGGGCTTTGTCGAATCTCTAACATATATTTGATATTATATAATAGTTACGAGTATGGAGGAATCCTGTCCTGACCTAAGCTAAGTGCCTATCATTTAGAGGATTTATATACTAATGTCAAAGTAAAGCACAATTATGTCTTCTTTTCTACTAATTAAGGCCTCAATAGCCAAGCATATGATGTGTAGATAAGGATAAGGGACTGCCTAATACTTCACTCTCATGTGTTACAATGACCAACTGAGCTGATCAGTGGTAGGAGAGGATGACTCATGCTATGAATTTTAACCCTTGGGATGTTGTAATGACCCTTAGGTCATATCTGTATTTCTGCAATTATTTTATCAATTTGAGCGTGTGCATAGTGACCTGGCCCTATTTTTAACTTGTTGGTATTGTTATTGTGGTTGTTGGGTGAATCATTTGAGAGTTATACAACTTTTCGAGTTGAATGGAAGGTTATAACTATAAAATGAGTTTTCTAGTGAAGTCCTAGTAAACTGCCTCAAAGTGAAATTATGACAGTTCCATATCTTCTAAATGACCAACTTAAACTAAGAGTATGGTTGGCCCGAGACTTGGGGGGTTCCAGTGTGAGTTTAACTAAGAATACACAAAATTAGTTAAAAAATAAGTTAAAAAGTGATTTTCGATGAGAACCTAGGTAAACATGCTCAAAAGGAAATTTGATGGCGCGGTTAGCTCCAAAACATCGAATTTAATCTAAAATGACCTTTTGTTGGATGGAGGGGACTTTCAAATACATTTTGACCTCCTTAGGTCTTTTAGTGAAAATTAGTCGGAAAGACGTGGGACCCTTATTTTATAGTAATAAGCTCTGTTGGGAATTTTGACTACATCATTGGGTTTGGAATGTCCAAATCGATGCAGTTACATAATTAGTTTGTAGAAAATGTACATTGGATGGGCCCAGAATACCCCGTAGAAGTTTTAGAGTTTGCTAGTGCAGGCACAACAGAGTATGACCTCCACGTGCGCAAAGGGTTGCCTGTGTGTGCAGCAGGCAAGGGCCGGCATAGCCTCGTGTTTGTGTGGCCAGGCCTGCATTCGCAGAGGTTTGACACATGAAGCCCCCCATCTGCGATGCTTGCTCGTGTTTGTGGAGGGAACATACTAGGCAGTGGCAAGCCTTAAAAGGTTGTCCTTGCGATGGAAAGAGCAAAAATACTTAAACAACCATAAGTATATCAAATTATATCCATCTTTAGTGATTCAAAAGGCTAAATTATACTTAATTTCATGAGGAACATCGTGGGTACCTCAGATTTCATCTTTGACATGTATTTCAAGGTAAAATTACTATATTTGCTAAATATATTATCGAAATTGCAAGAACTTCGTGTTACGATATCTCGGTTGTTTATTATCAAAATTAAATAAAATTTAGATCTAAACTATACTACTTTTTGAGACTTAAGTCATGGTTTATCCAAATTCTATTAATTTAATTGTATTTTTGAATAATTTAACCGAGAAGCTACTATAGATAATATTTTTTAGTAAAAAATGTAATGTTATTTTTGGGCCATTTCTCATTGTTTTGAGCTTAATTTCTGGCTATAGACTCGGGGTGACGTAACGGTCGATTTATGGGGGTTGATTTGGTATTTCGGGCATAGGCCCCTTTTTCCATTTTAGTCGCAATTAACGTATCTTTTTCCATTTCTTGAGATATTACAACCAAAATAATTATATTTATATTGTGATTCATGTTTTGACAGCTTAACAACATTTGGAGATTCGTCTTCTATATGTGTTGGATACTTGTTTCCTATTATAAATCCTTGAGTAAAGTCTACATTTGTTAGATGAGATTGTGATGATCATCTGGGCATTGTGGTGGTTATATTTTTTGTAATAGCCGACTATAGAGGGGTCAGATGTTGTGATAGACATGTTAAAGGCCAGATATGATCTTGTATTAATTCTAGTAATATGGCTTCTTAATTTGTTACTTATATACCTGCTTGGGCTGTCCAGTATGGGGATATATGCGACATTGTGGAAGGTTGACTACATATTATACTTCTGACTAGGCACCGAGGTTCTGCTATTGTGATTATCTTGATATGTTGGGATTCTGGGTACTTAGCGATGGGGTTGTGATCCTTTTTCGTGAGATGTATGCTACATCTTGGGATTTAGCTGAATTGTCTATTGTGTCAAGATATTTATTGCATTATTAGCTAGGGTTGCCTGTTATTTTATCTTGTTACTGGTTATGCTTATTAGTTGGACGATTATCATTATTTTAGATATTTGAGATACTTCTAATTATTTGCATTCTATGGGCCTTAGCCTAGGCTTAGGCCAGTGTTGTCCTAGATTTGCATTGTTCAAGCCCCATATTATTACAGATACACAAAATTTGACTCGAGAGGCATAGATTTAGGGAGACCAGCTGAGCAGTTGACTATTTTTATGATTTGGAGTCTCGGGTGTCTATTCCTACAATTCACATCTTTGGTGGACATGCCCGAGTATTTGAGACCTAGGTGACTCTCCCATGGTTTGAATCTTTGATGGCCACACCTGCGTGTCTGAGTCCTGGATAATGCCTCTGAGGTCTAAGTTCTGGGTAATTCTTTTGAGGTACGTGACTTATTTGATTGTTTTTAGGTGTGGTACCCAGCTATTTGTTAGACTACTGGGCCCTGGCTGACTTCCCCGACTGGAGGTTAGGTCAGGAAGGGGGGTGTGGTACCTCAGGTGATAGTTAGGGGCTTGAGGCCCCAAGTGATACTGTATCCTATGTTGATTGAGATCTTATACCATTTGTTACTGTTCATATATCCTTACACCTATACACACCCTGATTGTGCATGGGTGTATCATCTGGGCTTATAAGGGCCCAGTTGACGTACATGCTTAGATCTAGGGCCTTACACCCATGGTACAACACTATACCTCTATCGTGTGGAAATATTATATGGTTCTATTCGAGTTTTGTCAGTTGGTTCTGTGGTACACGACTTGTTCTAGTGCAGTTGGTCCTTTCAATTCTGTCCAATTAGGTTTCTTAGATGCCTCGGACATAGTTGGCATCGTCGAGTTCCATCAGTTGGTATCATTGCACATTATTCAGGTTTGTTTTGTTGGGTGTCCCTATTCTCCAGACACGTTTATCTTTGGTCTTAGGTTCAAATTGCTTGCATTATCACTTTTTACTATATTTGACCTTTCCATATTTACTGTACTTCACTCAGTTGGCCGATGATACTTACTAGGTACCTTCCATCAGTACTCACCCCAACCTTTTCTGCATCTACTTGCGACGTAGGTCCAGGTACAAGCCGTGGCTATTGATTTAGCAGCTTGTAAAAACTTCAGGAGACTTTGGTAAGCATCAACAACTTTCAGATATTCTACGGTCTCCTTCTATTCATTTGACTATCTTTTGTATTCATACACTAGTCTTATATATTTCTAGTTTTGGCTTGTATGTGTAGGATGCTATTCTGGTTATGTATATACTTTTATTTGAGTCTATAACAACTCTGTACTAGTGACTTTCAGATTCTGGGGTAGGTTGTATCTTTGGTGTTATTGTTTGTTGGTTAGCTATCGTGATGCTTAGCTGCTTGGATAGGTACTATGGATTTTGGATTGACTTTCTTGTAGGTAGGATCTAATAGGCACCATTATGACCTAAAAGGTTGGGTCGTGACAGATGTGGTCCTCATAAATATATAGATCGAAATCAATCCATGCTAGGTGCTTTAACCTGTAAGTTGCCACCCATAAATAGACGAATTGGGATCATCCCATGCTAGGTATTTTAACCTCTAAATTATCACCCATAAATATACAACTTTGCTTTTAGGATCGACCTATGCTAGGCTCTCAATTCTTGGGCTGCTGATGTGCATCGATTTACAAAACTTTTGATACTTAAAACATAAAATTGTTGTATATACGTTCTCTATCTTAATTTAGTGAATTTGACGTGGGTTTTGCAGGGGAACAAAATTCAGATGCCAAGTGCTGAAATTGTAGAAGTGCAGGTTTGAGATGGGATTCTATAAGCCTTTTTATGTCCCATGATTTGATCCATGAGTAGTAAATTCCATCCCTATATGAGGTTTGGAGGCATAGATAAAAAGTCTGACTTCTATGAGACACATGTTATCATGGTCAAATCTAGGCCCTAGGTTGACACGATGATTAAGACTCTCAAAGGAACCCCAACTTAGCCTTCTTAACATATCATAAATATTCATAGGTGATATAAGAAATTTAATAAGTGGAAAATCATTAAAAGGGGTCTATGTATATATGAGACCCCATGCTTCACATCCTCCATGATGTACATACTGTGGCATGTTATGTAAGGAATATATGTTTTGGATAGGACCTAAGGACA
>JBCEWC010012056.1:0-16165 GCA_038996855.1 Solanum aculeatissimum
CCCGCCAAACTCCCCCCCCCCCCCCCCCCCCCCCTCCCAATGTTGTGTTCTATGCATCTGAAATAAGTATGTTGAAAGTTGAGAGTGCAATCTCTAGGACCTTCTCCTCACTCATGATCCTTTCAAGTGCTAGTTTCGAAATAGTCCACTTGTTTCTTGAGAAGAGATGAGAAACAAGCTCTATGTCATTTGATTGAATAGTTGATCTCACATCCTCAAGTTTGAACCTACCTTTCCTTGTTAGAACATATTCTATCTGATCTTTAGCTGTTATTCGTGTGCTAATTGATAGAATGATATGATAGTTACTGATCAGAAAAGGAAAGTAGGAAATTTACATCCTTTTCCTATGGGATTGTAGGAAATTCTCACCCCTCCCTATGGGATTTTACTTTTTTATGATTTTCTCTAGTGACTGGTGACTACAAAATGAACATTGCTTTCAATTTTCTATGATGGAAAATCAGTCTCTCTCAATACTGGGTTTCAATTGAGAGTTCCAAGAAAGGAATTTGCGGTATCACATATGCTATATAACTTAGCAACTTATACACCACTGCCGTTGAACTTGTCTTTTTTGCATTAGTGATTTTATTTGCAGCAGAAGCTATCAAAAATAAAAACAGCTTTGGAGAAGATTTTTGTATGTCTTTAATATAGCTTTCATATCTGTCTTGTCCATGCATGATGTACTGATATATGTAACCACCATGCTGAAGGAGTGAGGCTTTTAGCTAAGTAAGTTGGGCAAAGTTTCTTGTTACAAAGATGACATACCGCAATCCTTGTCTGATGCATTCAGTTTTCAGAGTATTAGCTGAAACTTGGGGTTCTACCAAATTCTTTACCATAATAGTTGTTTTTCATTTTTCTTTTTTGAATTTAGTTGCACAAAGATGACTCTATCAGAGGAGGAGCTCTCAAGACTTTTCAGAGTTCGTAAGACACTGATGGAAATGTTGTCTGATAGGGGCTACCTTGTTGGAGATTTTGAGATAAATATGTCAAAGCACGAGTTCCTTCATAAGTATGGTGAGAACATGAAGAGAGAAGACCTTGTGATTCAAAAAGCCAAACGTAACAACAGTTCTGATCAGGTTTTGCTCTTTCAGTTTCCTTTCTTGCATAATTGTAATTATAGTTATTGTCAGATTAAGCGCAATGCTTTCTTATTTAGGATTTCAATGTTTCCTTAATTTGATGACCGGTTAAAAAAAAATTCTTTTCTTCAGTTGATGAAATATTCGGTTTTTGTTTTAGTTCTCCAACAAGTTTGATTTTCACCCCCAGGCTTTGTGGATTCAGCTACTCCCTTTCTACTAGTATGTTAGTACGGGATGTCTCTTCGTTGTGTACCTGAGGATTTCATTATTATTTGCTACCCATGTCTCAGCAGTTTCCGTTTGATTCCAGATATATGTGTTCTTTCCAGAGGAGCCAAAGGTTGGTGTTAAGACCATGAAAACTTATACAGAGCGCATGAAAAAAGAAGATGTCTTCCAAGCAATCTTGATTGTACAACAAAATTTGACTCCCTTTGCTCGAACCTGTATAAGTGAAATATCTACAAAGTTCCACTTGGAGGTTTTCCAGGTGAGCACTGTACTATTTGTACTATTAGCTTGTTCTTACAACTTGAATGAAGGATTGAATTGTTATGAAATAGCTCAGGAGCTTAGTTTACTCCTTGTTTTGTGGTCATTTTATTTTTGGTAACTAAATTTTAATTAATTACCAGAAGGGCCTTTACAAACCAGCCAGTATTCTCAACTAGCTTTCCGGGAATACATCTCTTTAACCTATGACATCACCAACCATTACTCAAAATTTAAACCTGTTCAGGACATTCTGTATACTAGTTCGAGCTCTAACAGCAGTGGTATATGCTATCTCTTTTGCTACCTGTTCTACAGTTCTACTTCTCTTTTCAAAGATTCTATAGTTGCGCTCTACCCATAGCCCATATATACACTCAGCCAGATGATTTTGAACAATTGAGCTGCTTCAGATTTCCCTCGTCAACGCTTTATGCTCCACTCCATGAACTGTTCCCAGTTATACGGTGAGAATGGTTGCTGTTGAATCCATTTGAGTAATCTGTTCCATAAGTTACGAGTAAATTGGCATTGCGCCATCAGATGCTCAATTGTCTCTTGACATAAAGCACACTCTTTGTTCACTTCCAGTCCCCATTTAGCTAATCTGTCAACAGTTGCCAGTCTCTGGTGAAACGTAATCCGCATAATGAAGTACGCTTTTGGCCTAGCTGCATTCCCAAACATAAGGCATTTCCAATTCAATCGCAGATTGTCTCCCAGCAGGTGAAGATATATTTGCTTTATCAAGCTACCCTTTCTACTTCTTGTCTGCTGAATTTGCTGTATCTCCTCTTTGGCACTCATAATTTTCTTCGTCATCCAGCTAGCTTGTGTTGGAATGCTCCAAGGACTCTGGTTCTTTATATAATAGTGATGTATCCATTTGATCCAGACCTTGTCCTCCTTGTGTGCTAAATCCCAACATAACTTGGCTATTGCTGCCCTGTTCCATAATTTGATGTTAATTAATCCCATCCCACCCATAGACTTGAGACTACACAGTTTGTCCCAAGCTATAAGGGCCTTCTTACTGATTTGTCCTTCTCCGGTCCATATATAACTTCTACATAATCCTTCCTGCATAGGATAGTTCCTGATCTCTGGTACCACCCCTCCAAAATAAATGGAGCTTTTAGTAGGATTAGCTTGTAAACCAGATGCTTGAGAGAAGCTTGCAAAGCATTTTTGAAGGGCTGTGATGGATTCCAAATCACCTCTTGAGAATATTAATAAATCATCAGCAATGCTTAGATGAGTGATTTTCTATCTGGAACATTTAGGGTGGTATTTGAAGCTCTTGTCATCCTTGAGTCCATTGAGGGATCTGCTGAGGTATTCCATGGCTATAGCAAATAGGAATGGAGAAATTGGATCACCTTGCCTTAGACCTTTTGCAGCTTCAAAAGTCTGGGAGGGCTTCCCATTTACAATAATAGCATAACTGACTGTTGTAACACAAGTCATTATCCATTTTGTAAACTTCTCAGGGAATCCCAATCCATTCATCACCTGTTCCAAGTAACACCACTCCACAGAATCATAAGCTTTTTGGAGGTCTATTTTCAGCATACACCTAGGGAAATATTCTTTCTAGTGTATGCCTTCACCAATTCATGTGCTAAGATTATGTTATCAGCAATTCTCCTCCCTCCTCCCTGGAATAAATCCAGTTTGGCTATCACTAATAACATTGTGGATAACATTGTGCAATCTCTTGGCTAACACTTTTGAGATAATTTTATAGAGCACTGAGCAACAAACAATTAGTCTATATTCCATCACAGAGATAGGACTGGTCACTTTTGGCACAAGAGTTACCAAGGTACAGTTCACTGGTCTATATAACTTTCCAGTGATAAAGAATTTCTGGACAGCCTCAATAACATCATGTTTAATGATATGCCAGGAATGCTTGAAAAATAAGGCATTATAGCCATCAATGACAGGGGCCTTATCATTGCCAATAGCTTGTAATCCAGCATAGATTTCTTCCTCAGATATATCAGCACATAAGCTCAGTCATTGTTGCCTTGTCAAAACTGGACCTCTCTTCATTATCTTAACATTAATGGCTGGTAAGGTTGAAGCTGAAGAACCCATGAGCCCCTTGTAGAAATCCACAAATTCTTTTTGCACCTCTTCTGATCCATAGAGGATTTGGCCTGAAGTAGAGGTTATGCTTCTGATTTGCTTCTGTTGAACTCTCTCTTTATAACTGCACTAAAGTATTTATTATTAGCATCTCCAAGCTGAATCCTTTTTATTCTTGATTTCTGTCTTAGAGCATTCTCCTCTATTAAGGACCATTTTTCCATATTCAGCAGGGTCTCTCTTTCTTGATCAACCAGTTCATCAGTCGCTTTATTAGCCAATTGCTCTTGGATTCTGCTAAGTTCTTTCCTGGCCTTTTCAATCTTTTGACTTACATACTTGAACTCAGTGTTGTTAAGATGTCTTAGAACAGGTCGGAGAGCCTTTGACTTCAGCCATATCTCTTTCATCTTCCCATGTCTATATGATTTATTCCATTGAGCTTCTACCAAAGGCAAGAATGAGCCATGCTCTATCCACACATTAAAGAATTTAAAATTTATTCTAGCACTAGATTGGAGATCTCTGAATGTAATCTTCATAGGGCAGTGGTCTGATATTCTCGGATTCATATATTCAGTGATAGCCTGACCGCATTGCATCATCCATTCATAATTGTCAAAAGCTCTTATCTATTCTACTCGATATCCTTGCTTGCTCATGTTGTTTGTTGGACCAAGAGTAGTAATGGCCCTTCCAGGGGAGCTCAGTGAATCCAATACTTTGCACACATTCATTAAAATCTTTAACTTCAGTTAAAGTGACAGCAGCTCCAGCCAACCTATCTTTAGGGGATAGTATAGCATTGAAGTGTCCAATTATGAGCCAAGGTTGAACAATCTTTTGTGCTAGCTCATTCAGATCCTGCCAAAAGTTCTTACGCAATTCCATAGTGTTGAATCCATAAATAACAGTGAGGAGTTGTTGCTGATCTTTAGCTCTGTCAGTGACCAGGCAGTGTAATAGCTGTGGAGTGCTTCTAATTCTAGTCACCTCATACTCATTCCCATCCCATATAAGCCACAGTCTTCCATTAGGTGATGAGTCATAGTTGTGGAGTATGAGTCATAGTTGTGGAGTATCTCCCATCCTGGTGCTATTGTTTTGATTGTTTTCCTCATATTGTGCTCCTTTACTCTAGTTTCTATAAGCCCGACAAGGCTTACTTTATTAGAATGTAAAAAGACTTTGAGTTCCTTTTGCTTGTATCTCTTATTTACACCTCTCACGTTCCAAAATGCCCACTTCATTAGCATGTTTTGGGAGCTCCACCCCTATCAACAGGAAGTTAGGCAAGTTTGCTATTCTTGAGGCATTCAAACCCAGTCTTGGTTGGTATGGTTGCCAATACAGGGAAATTTGCAAGATCCAAAGCATAGGACCAGTCTGTATTTGGACTAAGCGTGTATTGTTTCGAGTCATTCGAGACATGTTTGGGTGATGCACTCGTCCTCTCTTGCTGATCAGTAACTCTGTTTATGCTTTGCAACTCATGGTCATCACTTCCCTGCTGCTCTACCTGTTGTACTTGGGGTTGAATTGGGCCTTTATACTGCCAAGTTTGAGTCGCTTGTTTGCCATGCCATTTCTTCTTTA
Organism: Solanum aculeatissimum; assembly: GCA_038996855.1. NCBI lineage: Eukaryota > Viridiplantae > Streptophyta > Magnoliopsida > Solanales > Solanaceae > Solanum > Solanum aculeatissimum. Next base: position 5,286 of record JBCEWC010012056.1, read on the forward strand.
GTTGATCATTCTTAGTCAGCACTGTAGGTTGGCATTGATGTCCAATCTTCTGACATTTGTCGCAGAATTTAGGCCTCCACTCTAGAACCACAGGTTGAACAAACATTTTACCACTAGGATCCATGACATTGATTTGCTGGGATATTGTTTTAGTAACATTCACTTCAATGAGCATTCTAGCATAAGAAATTCTAGTTTGCTTTGTTGTACACTCATCTGCAAAGAGGGAAACTCCAATTGCACTTGCAATTCTACTTAAAGATCTCATTCCCCAGCAATTTAGAGGCAATTTAGGGAATGCTACCCAAAATGGAATTTCAGATAGGAATTCATTACCAAAATCAAACTCAGGGCTCCATTGCTTCAATATGATTGGCCTGTTATTGATAGTGTAAGGTCCATTATATAAGATTTCTTTCATGTCACCAAGTGATTGAAATTTTATTATATAATAGCCCTCATCATGGATGTAGACCTCTGGTTTTGTAAAAGTCATCCAATTACAAACATCTTCCTCCTCCAGCTGAACCGTGGTGTGCCCTTCAATGATCTGTGGAGGGAAATATGATAGATTCGTACTATTCTGGGTAGCTCGATTATTTCTGAACATATTTGTCCATGGCTCATCTTCAATAAATTTCTCCTTACCCTTAACTCGTCCTATATTCCCTGGGTATTCCTCCTTGCTGATTACCTCTACTTGCTGCCCCGCCTGACTTCTAGATCTTGGGTCTGGGATTTTCTCAGTGTTTATTGGCGGTGTTTCACTTAAGCTTATCTTCCGAACAATCTCCGGTTTCACCGTCACTTCTAGATCTGCATTTTCCTTCTCACTCTCAGCCAACAGTTGCAGTTGAATTTCTTCCTCTTCACCCAGAACTCTAGTTCCAACTGCTCTCCCTATGGTTAGTATTGGTATTTTCCGTCCGCGGCCTCGCCCTCTTCCATGGCCTCACCCTCTCGCCATTGCTTATCCTTGTCCTGCCATGCTAACTATCGTGCGCCGAGAGCATTAGAGAGAGCGTTATTTTTTTGGTATCTTTGCTATTTGGTTTCTTCGATTTTGGTCTGACTACTATTCATTTGAGCACCTGACACTAACCAAGTAGTTAGACCACCAAAATCTACCTGCATAAGTGAAATATCTACGAAGTTCCACTTGGAAGTTTTCCAGGTGACTAATGTACTATTTCTCTTATTTAGTTTGTTCTTACTACTTGAATGAAGGATTGAAATTGTTATGAAATAGCTGAAGAGCATAGTTTACTCCTATTTCAAACACATTTTATGATGCCACTCCATGTTACCCTAGATATGGGCTTGGAGCGAGAAGCATGTCCTCTGGGATTTCTCGTAATTAGTGTCCTTATTCTTTGGGGTGAAGGGGGAGGGGGATACGTCAGTTATTTGTTTCATTGGAAAAGTGTTTGAAAGTCATTGGGCTTCCTATATGCTGTTGTGTATGCCTAATGCTATTGGATAGAAAGCTGTGGGGGTTATGTTAAAAGTGGTGGCAGCTCATTATCAAAAAAGATATCCGTGAGATTTGAGACTGTGAATGGTTAATATGATTAAAATGTAGGAATCAGATTATGTTATATAATTCTGAATTGCATATTGTTAATGCACTCTCTGAAGAAAGTCTACAATGTGTGTCCTAACATGGAAAATTTTATATCTAAAAATACCCTTCCAAACATTGATATCCAGAATTTCAACAGATCAAGATGATGTTAAATTGTGACTACTTCCTAATAGAATTTGTCTAATCACTTGCGAGATATTGCTTAGGACCAATGGATCAAATTAGTGTAATTATTCAAAAGTATGGAAGGGGATCTTGGTGTCTATACCACCGAGCTATAAAGCTGAAAATAGCAGATTTCTCAGATAGTCTAATAAAAGATAAGCATCTGTTTGCAGGCCCTTTCCATTGATGACATTTTCAAGCTTCAGAAGGATAGATGTTCAAATTCTCTCTAGAATTAGAATAAAGTGCAAAGACAATTGCCAAGTTTAAGAATCTACTTCCTACTATGTGCAAGCATATCCAAAATGCCTAGCAGCCATATGGGACTGCCAAGTCTGTGGCACTGCCAGAAAGCAGTGAAAAGGAGAGGTAGTTCAGGGATGAGGCTGCCTAGCCCCTCTCATCGGATAGATGATTTAGCAAATTCTAACTCAAAGCTAAAATGATAATAGAATCCAAAGCCCTTTTTCAAGTGTATGAGTTAATAAACTAGCATATATGCCATTGTGGATTAAACCTGCAAAGACAACATGTACTTGACTTCATAATCCACAAGACAATGGCTTAATACTATTGTACATTAAATGAACAAATCGATATTCTGTTCATAGTGAACTTTACTTGTTTGAGAGAGTAATCTGTTGTGAATGATTCTGCGAACTTTATTTTATCCGAAGCTGGTATGGGTTTTGATAGAGAATGATTCTGCTAGCATTTCAGTCATATTAAAGGGTTACTTGGTATTCCTCTAGGAGTGATGCGTCTCTTATTTGTTTGATCTGGAAAATCAGGGAGCTCAGTTGCCTTCTAATATGCACATTTAGACGTTTAGTTGCTTTATGTGATTGATTGATAGTTATCTGTTGTCTAAGATATATGATTAATGTTTCAGGAGGCAGAGATGTTGGTAAACATAAAAAACCATGTTCTAATTCCTGAGCACCAGCCACTTACTCCTGAAGAAAAAAAGACTTTGTTGGAAAGATATACTGTGAAAGAAACACAGGTTTGTCTTTGTACTCCCTCTATTTCAAAATAAGTGAATTGTTGGGTTATATCACACATTTAGAAAAAGAAACAAAGACAATTTAATCATGTTTTTTCATTTTTACCCCTTTCAAACTCCAAATACTCATTTAATGCATCATTTATTTCTAATACAAAATTCAAAAAAAATAAAGGGCAAAATTGGAAAAAAAATTCAACATATCACTTGAAAATTGAACAATTCAACTATTTTGAAAACTCAAAAATCCCCCAACAATTCATTTATTTTGAAATAGAGGGAGTAATATTATTTCACTTTCTAAACTTTTTCACCTCATATAATAAACTAAAGATCAGATGACACGTGTTGCATGCATAATGTTACAGGCATTTTTGAAGAGCTAGTGGTGGTTAAGAGTAAAAGAATGGAGTAAAAGAGAAATAACTAATTTACTAATTAATTCGATGGTTTTGAATTCCCTTTCAACCACTGTAATGAGTTTGTTGGAAGGGGCAAAATTGGAGATAGAACAAAGAAGATAAAACAGCATGCTTCATGTGTTAGTGTTGAAGCGAAAACTGTCTTGTTCCGTTACTAGTACAGAAAAATTTAACCACTTTTCTCTTTGTATCTTATTTTATGTGAAAGATCATTGAAACCTTGTATCAAATAGCTATTTATCTGTGTAAATACATCTCTACAACTGTGCTTCAATTATGAATTGGGGTTTGGCTGAGTGGAATTTTTATTAGAAGCTAGTGTCCACTTGAGAGGCTTGCACAGATATATCGATGGAACTATTCAGTTTCCAATTGGATCAGTTGAAGAGGGCCTAATGTTAATTGTGAATAGCTTTGATGGAAAAACTACCTGCATGCATTATTGATCATCACAGTTGTGGCCTTGTTATCTTCTGCTTCTCCTTTTGGCTGATCGTTTTGTTCCTATCTATCATCTTGGTTCCCCTGCCTTTGTTTTGAATTATGTTTTTCAGATCGGCGCTATTGTCAACTTTCTATATCTAATTGAATGTCTTTTATTTTTTCCTGCTAAAACAGCTTCCTCGGATTCAGCTGACCGACCCAATTGCTAGATATTACGGGCTGAAACGTGGCCAAGTTGTGAAAATTATTCGACCAAGTGAGACTGCAGGCCGTTATGTTACTTACCGATATGTGGTCTGAACTAGTTTTTGATGTTTTCACCAGTTGAGCAGTAAGAAGTGGACAGAACAAGTAATGTAGTCGTTTGTTATTTGCTGCCATAAAAAGAGCAATTGAGAATCTCAAGTTTCTCTAACCATATAAAAACAGGGACGGTTTACTTTCTTGAACCAATTACCATCTTACTTTCTTGGTGTTCCAAAGTGCTATTGTTGTGATGAAGTTCTCTCTCCCTCTTGACTCAAAAAAAGTTGGTATGTATCTCCCTCTTTGATGTCATAAAAACACCAAAACCATCGTCAAATCATCCCCCATTTATATGGTCATACCAAACTAATTTTATATCATGCTCTATCATTTTAACACGTTATATCAAATTATCAATCATTTGGCGTGTAATTAAGCGTAGAAAGGGTTTAAACATGATAAATTCCTTGTGGCGCTAAATTTTATGATAATCTACAAGTTAATGTGATAGTCAATCACTATGTTGTAGTTTTTTATTGAGATTTCTTGTTCATTGTCTACTACGGATTCCATCGTTTTTGTTGCATTTGACCCAATGTATTTGACATAAGCAATATTACCTTGGTTTTTGTAAAGAAAATAGTAAAATTATTTAATTAAGTACGTCAGATTAACAATATTTAAAGAACATAATGTATTAAATATGTTAATTATACGTGGCTTATTTTGCCATCTGTGTATAATGAACAATATCTTACTGTGATAAAGAATTGCGGAGGACTCGAACTAGAACCATGCACCAAATAAAAATTATGAACTAAATATTAAATTCTATACATTTAAAACAAAATTGAAACTAGGCAAAACAAGATAGTTGGATTTTGAATACTACGCTATTTATCCTTTTGGATTTTGACTTTTTGGTAAGTTATTGTGTCTTTGTTGTATTGTGGAGTTTTTTTAAGTTATTTGTCGACCGTTTTCAAGCAACTTCACTAAAATTTTGAATATATTCACAAAAATATATATATATATTGCAAGATCTATTTAGACATTAATTGAAGAAATTAGCAAATACCAAATTCTAAACATTTAAATTTTCTACTTCGAATTAGTATTCCACAATTTTTCTTAATTGCTGTTAGGTCCCCATTTTATGCCTTACATAAACACAACTTTGATTTTCTCCTTATATGGTTGCAATATAGAGATAGAGGAACACCCAATCCATAAGTTCAGTAGGGCTCAAACAGGTATCTCTAACTTCTTACGTATTGCTAACATATGAAAAATCGAGGTTTAAACTTATTTCATTAGAGAGATTTGTTTATGATTTGGAAAGAACCAAGCAATAGATCTATTTCATTAATGAAGAAAGGCAATGAGTGCAGGGGCTTATTTGAACCTCCTTCGTCGAAAATTTACATTATATAAGGTTAATATTTTTTCTTTTATGTACATATAATAGAACCTGACTTAACAACCTTAGGTGTTAATCTATACTTTTCAACACATTGGCAAAGCCCATATTACCATGCTTTTAGCGCTGCCAAACGTTAAAATAAATTAATAATGACTCTTTTAGATTTTTTTTAGAAACAGTTAATGGTTAAAAAAAACTCTTAAAATATTAGCTTTTTACAAGTTTCATGTTTTAACTATGTTTTACTTTATTTTCCCCTTAATTATAACATTCTAGTGTTAATTATAACATTCTAGCGTTAAAATCTCTATTGCTTGACATATGGCAGTGTGTATTACTAACTTTTAGTTAGAGGCGCATAGGCGGTAAAATGAGTCGTACATTTAGCTTCTTATTTCAAGCATCAATGAGAAAACATGTCCAAGTTCAATTACTTCACACTAATTTTTTCACAATAAGAAATTGGTTACAGAAACAAAGCTCTACAATTTTCATGAATAACATAGACCATGCAAAATAGCAATCCAGAAGCAGATATACCACATTGTGTAAAAGAGATTTCTTACAAAAGCAAAGCTGGCAACTGCACATCAACTGGACAGGTTGCAAAAATGTTGTCCCAAAACTGAAGGAGTTGGAGTCAAAATTTGATAAGAAACAAACAAAAAAAAGAAGAGACCACTAGAAAAACAGAGAGATATGTCCATGAAACTGTTATGTACATAAGACCAAGCAAGCTATCTTGTTGCTCTTCTGATTTGAAGCCAAATGATTGTTGACACTGAAAATGGAAAATGTAGTCTTTTCTCATTTGATATTAATTTTTGCTCAACTAAAAGGTCAACTTGACAACCATCTGAGGCAAGACACTATCTGTAAATGCAATCAGTGAACATCTTTGTAGAATTCACCAACCATTAGTAACCAACAGACTTAGAAGCTTATTTAAGATGACAAACAAAAGGAAAAATTCCCTTGACAAAACAGTGATAACCAAGGTATTCCATCAATTAGTGTTATCTGAACAACTTGCTAGAGATAGAGGCAAGAATCACAATTGATTTTCATGCCATTCGCCTTCAATCATTCTCAGTGGTTCTACCAAGTGGATCACAAATTCACAATGTCATTTAGAAACACTTCCAGAGGGTGTCAAAGTCTGAGGTTAAGAGTTAGAAGCCAGAAGTTGATAGGGGCTGAGACTCACAAGTGCTTAGGGTAATGAGTTATGTACAAAGTTGATAGAATGATACTGACAAAACAGAGCATCAGAGTGGTTAGAGATGAAGCCTTTATATATGGATTCAAAAGTTCATCTTAGCTGATGTTCATTGGCTTTGTTGAATGATACAATGCTGAAGGCCTAACCCCTGTCCTCTTCAGCTATGACGCAAACTAGGAAGCTGCATATACAGAGGAAGCAAAGAAAAGTAATTTGGATGTGGCTTTAATTGGTCTGATCTGGGAATGGTGAAGTTCTCTTCTTTCATTGAGAGATAGTAGTAAAAAAGCTGCTTGGTTGAAGTTGAATCAGCCTCAGTCTAGTAGCTTAGAAATTCAATAGGATTTGTTAAAGACTGCAGATTTTGGATATGGTTCTCAGGTTGTTTCAAAATCACAAATGTTCCATAAGAATCCAAAACTATAAGAGTGTAAAACATTTGATTCATGAAAATTAACTTCTCACTGATACAACAATTTCCAAGGCCATATAGTATACAATACATTCACTGCTTGCTATCAAGACGCATCCAATATAGCTCATTCAGCCTTCTACTACTTATTTGATTTTTCTACCACCAGTTGACAATTTACTGTCTATATCTGCAGGAAAAGAACACTATAAAACAGTCCTAATCCATGCTTACATTTTGTAGATGAATGATGCCTTAAACAAATGGAGCTTCAAGACAATCACAACAGGATTAATGGTTGCTAAAGAACTTTTACGTATACTTCATGACTGCTTCTTTTTCTCCTTCAAATACATGTAGTTTCTCTGGAAGTCTAAAATTACCCAAATCAAATGCCTTAAACCAATCTCAGGCCATAGTGCAGTGGGAGAATAAAGAAGACAATGTGCACTTTGCCACAAAAGAAAGTTGCTCAATCGAGTTGCTCCAGAAGTCCGTATAATGATGTCTGGATCAGGACAAACTGACATGTACATATGTCTGTCAATATTTGTCACACCAATACAGTGCTCATCACTGTCCTTCACATTTTCTTCAGGTCCAATTGAATTGCCTCCATCATTATTTGAATCTCGTTTTCTAATCTCATCCCATTTTTCTTCACAAGATTCTTGAACAGCATGCACAATCTCATCTGTTGATGAATAGGCAACACAAATAGACAATATAGCTTTTGAATTACCTGACGTCTTTACCATAGCCCTCTCAGCTGCTGACCTGACACAGTCACTCAGAAGTTTTAGGTTTCCTCGAAAGTAAATCCTAATCCCAAGGCGGTTTACAATGCTCTCCTCTTTTGTTAATTCATCAATCTTTTCCTGCATCAGTTTCATTAGCGATACAACTTCTTCAGGCCTTCGCTTGAAGTTATCAATGCTGAAGGCATAAACTGTTATGTATTTTACACCAAGCTCATAACAATATCTTAGCATATTGACTAGAGCTGAAAATCCAGCCTTATGTCCATTACCATCAAGCAAGTTCTGTTTCTTAGAATATCTACGGTTTCCGTCCATGATGAAAGCAATGTGACTAGGAACAGGACCCACATTAAGTACAGAAAATATACATTGGCGAACAAAGCTGCTAATATTTTCAAATAGATGCCCCACTTTTTTACTGTTCACACCTTCCATATCAACCCTCGAATTAATGCTTGATCATGCACCAAGATCAACCTAATCAAACATAAGAGAATTTAGTCTCAACTAAACACCCATGATAGCATGAAACTAGAGCTGCATAAGTAAGTTGACATCACAATAAATACTAAATAAGATTGGCACAACGAGCTACTTCCGGTCATGCATCGACTGCAGGAAGTTTCTTGCAAGGGCGGCTCAACCCTAAAGCCACTAAAGCAGTGGCTTTAGGCCCCAAAAAGTGAACCCAAAACCCCCCAATTCAGTTCGCCCAAACACGAAAACATACGCAAAACAGAACTAAATTCGACCGATTAAACGAAGAACCAAAAGCATATGAAGGAGATACATACATACAAAAAAGAGACGACCAGATCTGATGATTGATGAGGGCGTTGTAAAATGTCATTGAATGTGGCAGCACCCTATTAACCAATAGCTCACGAGTAATGCATACTATTAATAATAATAATATGGTATTAGTTATATATGGATTATCTATATTAATCGGGGGAATCACACGTATCTATATCTATATCTATATCTATCTATTTATATCTATATTCTATATATATATATATATTTTTTGCCGTTCATTAAAAGAGTTCTCTTTAGACAAAATCGTCTTTTCACCTTCTTTTTTATTATTATTATTTTAATAATATTAAATATTACATTTAATAAACATAATAACAACTAAATGAAGAAAATTTCCTTATTATGATTAAATTCCTCTACAAAGAATTATTTTTCAACTAAAATAGGTTTGATCCAGAAAAATATCGTATTATAATTAAATTTCTATATGGAGAATCTTTTTTCAACTAAAATAGATTTGATAGAAAAAATAATTAAAAAAACTTTCCAAATAATAGTCAAAAAGTTTAAAAAAAAAAAGTACCAAAAAAATAGTCAGAAAATATCAAAAAAATTGTAAAAGAAAAGATCTAAAAAAACTTCAAAAACGTTTTTTCTTTTTAAAGGGAATTTTCTTCAAAAATAATAAGCAAAAAAGTTTCAACAAGTCCAACAACATGGGTAAAAAAAAATTCAAAAAATTTTCTACCTTATGTTATATTACCGGGGATAAATATAATTTCTACTAGCTACCAGGTTTACAAATTGTGTTTATTCTCCCTCATTTTTTTCTCTATAATAATCTTACACATGTAAGTTTTGTTATTACCTTAGATCTAAAGTCCAAAGTGACGCGAAGTTAGTTTTATTATCTTTTTTCTTTTATTTATGAAAGTTATCTATATTTTCAATTAAAAAAAACTTGGTAGAGAGCATTATTCTCGAATGAGGTCTCTGTCAAGTCTAAATTTGAATTAGTTGAACTTCAATGTGGATTATGAACATTGGATGAATAATTAAAAAAATGTATATACTTATTACAATATTAAGATTATGAACATCGGACGAATAATTACAGAAAATGCATACTCTTATAACAATATTAACAATTTTTCAAATATTTATAGTGTTGACACCCAATTTTGACCCTTCATTTTAAAAATTTATATTTTTGTGTTATTATTGTTTAATAGTTTAAAATACAGTTTTGACAATTTTAGACTAATTTTTTATAATTACTCATATTTTTAAATTTTAGAGTATATAATTGTTATCATAATTGTAGAGTAAATTTCTATTTTTTGAAAAAATAAAAATTCTAAAAAATAAAAATAAAAATAATATCTCTCTTCCACATCTACCCCACAAATCACACATTTTTTCCTCACAATTTCTCAATCTACGCACATCATCACGGAAGATAGTCAAACCAAAATTTTGCACTTTAAGAAAAGTGTATACCTCAATATTCTACTGGAGATTTTTTTTGACTATGGAGCATTTCATCAAGCAAGTGGTGTGCATTTTGTTATGGGTGATTTCAAACTCCATTTATACAAATAAAAGCTAGAAATAGCAAGGGGATGAGAATTGATACAACCCCCACTCCCCTTTCTTCCTTCTCCTTTCTCTCCACCCAAAAACTGCTGCAAATCAGCCCTCAAAACTCTATTTCAAAACAAATAGCCAAGAACCACCAAAAACGCAACAACAAAACAAGCAACAACAACCTCAAACTCAGCCGCAAACCTCGCCGGAAATGCACGCCGATAGCTCCCCAACGCCGAAAAATCAATCAACGTTACTCTATCTTCTATGGTGGTAAATTTCCAAATCTAATTTGTGAGATCTCTTTCCACTTTTAATTTCTAAATTTGTTAGACTTTGTTAAGAGATGTTGATGTTTTGTGTTCTTAATTGTGTATATACTTGCTATTTTATTCTCCATTTTGTTTACGATTTGAGTTTTTAGTCATTTAGTTGTCCTCATTATATTTCATTCATACCCAGTTACTTTTAATTTATTGAAACTAATTTCATACATTTTCTAAATTATTCCCAACAACTTCTTAATTTGATTAGTTATGTTTGTTAGTTTTTGATTACTTTGATGGTTAAATAATTCTGGTAGCCTTCATTTTAATTGCTTGTTTTCTTTAATCTTTTTTTATTAATAATTTGGTGAAACCGATGAGCTATTGTTGAGATTTTATTCTTAATTTAATTCATTGTCTCTATTGTTAATGTTAACTTAGTTAAGTATTTATTAATATTTTGTTTGGACTATATATTTGTTATTAGATTTTATGTTGGTATTTAAATAGTGCATATTACTATATATTGTTATTATTAGTTTTATCTAATTATCGTTGTTATTATTTTACATTATTTATTAT
>JBCEWC010012057.1:0-16165 GCA_038996855.1 Solanum aculeatissimum
TTGAGGCCACTTTCTAGCCCAATTTGGATTCGGCCACTTAAACTCAACCCGTGGCCACCAAAACTCATACATGGCTTTTAGTAAATCATATAATTCCAACCATAAGTATATTTCGAAAATTTTCGGGTTGTTACATCCATAGTCAACATATCCAGATCCCTAGCCTCAGTAATGGATTCTACTTTACTTTCCCAAGATTTAGATAAGATGCTTAGGAGTTTCTATATGGATTTCCCAACCGTGATCAGTTCTCCAAGTGAGTAAATTTCATTCACTATAGCAATGAATCTATTATGCATGTCTTAGATACTTTCACCTTCCAACATTCTGAAGAGTTCATTCTATCCGTTGAGATTGTCAATCTTAGCTTTCTTGACTTAAATTGTTCCTTCATGAACAGTCTGTAAGGTGTCCCAGATTTCCTTCGCATCTTGGCAAGCAAAGACTCTGTTATACTCATCGAGACCAATGCAACAAATCATAATCTTCTTGGCCTTGGCATTAATTTGGATAGCGATCTTGTCAGAAACATCCCATTCAGTGTGTTCCTCAGGGACTTGCGTTTTTGGTTCTGTGCCATTCCTCATATGCATAGTCAGTCCGTCCAGTAATACATTCCAGAGATCTGGGCTTTCCCCAATAAGATGGTCCATCATGCGATTCTTCCACCATCCTGAAAACTCCATAGATGGAGCTTGAGAGCTTATGAATAGAGGATAAGATGAGGTTTAGAAGAAGAGAGAATAGTAGTTTGTATTTCTTAGAGAAGAAGAATGAGTTACATTATGTGTTATCTCTTATGCAAATGCATCTTGTATGATGTTCATTTATACTACAATGCGTAACTAACTTCTAACTAACATAACAAACTTATAACCAACTCACTTAACCATAGTAGCTTGCTAACTCAACACTATAGCTAACACTCCCCCTCAAGCCTAGGGTTTGAACAAGTTCATAACACCTATGTTTTTCAGCAGTGGGGGGTGTTGTAGCCTTTCAAGACCTTTTATGAGTAGGTCAGCTAGTTGATCTCTTGTATGGATTGACTCAGTCTTGATCATCTCTTGGTGAATTTCTTCTCTTACAAAATGACAGTATTTGTCAATATGTTTAGTTTTTCGTGGAATATTGGATTTGTAGCAATTTGAATTGCTTCCTTATTATCAAAGTACATCTTCATTGATGACTCAATATGAACTCCCAGTTCTTTGAATAATCATATCAACTATGTGATGTCAGTTGCACAATTTTCCATGCTTCTGAACTCAGCTTCTGCTGAGCTTCTAGACATAGTTTCCTACTTCTTTGACTTCCAAGAAACTAGAGATCCACCAAACTTAACTAGATAGCCACTGATAGACCTTCTAGTTTCTAGACAAGCTCCCCAATCTGAGTCACAATAGGCAATGAGTTGTCTTGTGTCTTCAGCTGGCAATAGTAGTCCAAGTCCTGGTGCCTCTTTTATATATATGACTATCCTGAGTGCTTCCTCCATATGTGATTCTTTAGGGCAATGCATGAGTTGGCTGAATGCCTGAACTGAGAAGGATAAGTCAGGTCTGGTCATGGTCACGTAGAGTAATCCTCCTACTAGTTTTTGGTATCTACCAGGATCTTGGAGTGTATGGTTTGTGGATTCCTTTTCCTGAAAAAATAGTTGATCATACTTAATAAAAGTTAGCTTCTGATTTTGTTTAAGAGGAGTACATGCAGGCTTGGCTCCACCTAGACCACACTCATCTATCAACTCTAAAGCATACTTCCTTTGAGACAAATGAATACCTTTGCTAGACTTGACCACCTCAATTCCTAGGAAGAACTTGAGCTCTTCTAAGTCTTTCATCTTGAACTGCTTTTGTAGATCATTTCTTGTATCATCTATAAGATTTTGGTTCCTGGCAGTGATTGGAACATTATAAACATATACTAGCACAATAAGAATACCATTCTCAACATGTCTTGTGAACAGTGAATAATCATAGTGACTTTGACTGAAGCCTAACATGATCAGAGACTATGTCAACTTCAGGTTCCATTGTCTAAGAGCCTATTTAAGTCCATAGAGTGACTTATGTTGTTTGCAGACCTTACCATACTCCCCCTATCTAGCAAAACCTGCTGTAATGGACATGTATACTTCCTCAAGAAGATCCCTATTAAGGAAGACATTGTGGACATCTGTTTTATAAATATTCCAACCTTTGGAGGTACCAAGAGCCACAACTGATCTTATAGTTACCATCTTTGGAACAAGACTAAAAGTCTCACCATAATCTAGGCCTTCTTGTTAACTAAATCCTTTGGCAACCAGTTTGGCTTTTAGTCTTTCAACCTCACCTGTGGACTTATACTTTATTTTGTATACCCATTTACACCCAAAAGGTTTTTTACCTGGAGGTAAATCAACTATTCTCTAAGTGTAACTAGCTTCCAGTGCAACAATCTCTAGTTCGATAGCCTTAACCCACTGAGGATCAAGAGAAACTCTTTGTAAGTAAATGATTCAGTCATTGTTGAATAGGTTGTTATACTAGTGAGGTAGGATGAGGATAGTTTGTGGTAGGAGAGGTGGTGAGATAAGGGAAAGGAGTAGGTGTTACTCTTGGGTTGAGTGATGAAGTCTTGAAGCCAAAGAGGAGGTTTACTGGTCCTAGAGGACTTTCTTAGCGGAACAGGTAAGGCAAGAACAAATGTATAAGTTGTAGTTCCTGAAGGAGTAGTAGGGAGAACATGTTCATCATCAGACATAGGAGAAGATACAATAGGAGTAGATGATGCAGTGGGAAAATTAGGTGCAGTGGAGGTAGTAGAACTATGAGGCAGGTCTTGAGGAGAACAATCAGGATATACCATTGTTAGGACTGGAAAAGTAGGATCAGAAGAAGTTTGGAGATCCTTGAAGGGAAAGAGGTCTTCTTTGAACACAAAATGTCTATTAACAAATATGGACTTTGAGTGTAAATCAAGCAAGACTTAGCCCTTCTGAGATAGGGACTAGCCTAGCATGACTGCAGGTATAGCTCTAGGAGAAAATTTGCCAAGTATTTTAGGACAAGCCGCAAAGCATAGGCAACCAAAGTTTTTGAGGTGAGTAAGAGAAGGTGGGTGTGAGTAAAGCATTTCAAAGGGAGTTTTATAATTAAGAAGTTTGGAAGGCAGTCTGTTAATGAGGTATACAATTGTAGATACACACTCAACCCAAAACTTTAGGGGTACTGAGGCTTGAAACCTGAGAGCTCTAGCCATTTTCAAAATAGTTCTATGTTTCCTCTCTACAATGCTATTTTGTTGAGGAGTGTACACACAAGTACTCTGATGAAAAATACCAAGAGTAGCCAGAAGGGATTGAAATTAATGACTAAAGAACTCACTACCATTGTCTGTTCTTAGAGTTTTTACAGTGGTGGAGAACAAGTTATGAATTTGAACAAAGAAGTTTCTCAGTACCACTATTGCATCAGACTTAGAGACTATTAGAAAGATCTAGGTGAACTTGGAAAAATCATCCACAAGAGTTACAAAGTATTTCATTCCATTATGAGTAAGAACTCTATATGGACCCCATATATCACAGTGAACCAATTCAAACACAATCTTTGATGAATGAGTACTAGAAGTGAAAGGAAGCTTAGTATGTTTAGCCAAAGTGCAAACAATACAAGTAGGTAAAATATCAGACTCTAGGATATTAAGACTAGATGAATTCTTTATTATATCTACAGGGGCATGTTCTAATCTTTTATGCCACAAAGATATAGAATTAAGAAAATTGGCTGTATTAGCACTATTGAGGGTTGACTGAGTAGTTGACGCAGTGCTTAGACCTTCTTTGAGGGTGTAGAGCCCTTGATTTTCTCTACCAATCCCCTTGACCTGTCCACTGTAGAGATCCTGAAAAAAATAGAAGTCAAGAAGAAAAATGGCCATACATTGAAGTTCTTTGGTGAGTTGAGAGATAGAGAGAAGGTTACACTTAAACTCAGGAACGAACAACACATTCTCAATGACTTGATCACGCATTACTTTAGTATTGTCAATATGTGACACTGATACCACATTTCCAGTAGGTAATTAAACTTGTCTCAATTCAGATTTTGGTACCTTCTTTATTTTATCTAACATATCAGACTTAGATGACATATGATCAGTGGAACCAGTGTCAATTATCCACTCCTTATTTACATACTTAGACACCAAGGCAGATAGAACACTACCTGCAGTAGCTGCTTTAGTTGAGTGGTCATCTTCACCTTCATTTCCTTTGGCCAGTAAATTTAGGATCTGATGATATTGATCTTGTGTGAAGAAGGTTGTAGGAGCTGGTAGTTTCATATTAGGAATGATGTCTCCAGTGTAAGTTGTTCCTGCAGACTGAGAAGTGTCAACTTGATTAGCAAAGAAGCTTGAGATACTACATTTTTTCTTTGACTTCCACCCAGCTAGATAGCCTATAACCTTGAAGCATTGTTCCTTAGTGTGTCCTTTGTAGCCACACACTTCACACAAAATGATAGGCTTATGAGATATTGGTGATCTGTATTGATTGTCATAATGTCCTCTACTTGGATTCCCACCACCACCAGAGTGATAGCCATAGTTTCCATTTTCTAGGCCTGAAATATCTCCTCCTTTTACACTAGCAAGAATTGTACTCTCAAGTATTTTATTGCCCGGAATAACATGACTAGCATATACTAAGTTCCTTTGACTTTTATGATCAACAAAAATGAGAAAGCCTTATTCAGGTTTGGATGTGGTGTCTGCATTAGGATATGTCCTCTAGTTGTTGTGTAAAACTCATTAACCCCATCAGAAACTCAAATAGCCTTTGATATTCACTATGTTCTTTAAACTTTCTAGATTCAGCACAAGAACACCCTGGGCAAGGCATGATATAATCAAGCTCATTCCATAATCTTTTGAGCATAGTGTAGTAGTTTGTGACAGTCATAGTCCCCTGAGTAAGGCTGTGTATTATCTCCTTATGCAGCTGAAACAGATGTACACCATTAATTTTATCAAACCTTTCCTTTAGATCACACCACACCTTATGAGCATCACCACCATACACTACACTGCTAAGTAGATTTGGTTGAACTGCATTCATTATCTAGGATAGAACTACAACATTGCATTTTTCCCAAATATCAGACAATTCAGGTGCAAAACTAGATTTAGGGAATTTCCCATCAAAAATTCCAATTTGCTTTTACCTAGGAGGCCTATACGCATGGATCTACTCCATAGAGCATAATTTTCATAACCAGTGAGTTGGAGAGTAATTAGAGAGTTACTTGGCATGTCATTTGGATGCAAATACAGGGGATGGTTGTGATCTATAATTGGAGTTGTATAGGTAGTCATTCGATTGGTTGGATGTGCAAAATTTGAGTTTTCATTGCTAGCCTCCATTGATCCAGAGGCACCTTCAGTTGTGTTGTCTATAAGTTTTTTATTTTCTTCTCAGATTCTCACTAGAAATCTAGAATGCTTACTCTTGACTCAACAACTCTGCAGTGTTGAACCTAAGCACTCTGAAGCACTTCTAACTTGATTACACAACACACTCTATCTATCCTAAGAGACTACATGGCTCTGATACCATGAAAACTCCATAGATGGATCTTGAGAGCTTATGAATAGAGGATAAGATGAGGTTTAGAAGAAAAGAGAATAGCAGTTTGTATTTCATAGAGAAGAAAGAGTTACATTTTGTGCTATCACTTATGCACATGTATCTTGTATGATGCTCATATATACTACAATGCATAACTAACTTCTAGCTAACATAACAAACTTATAACCAACTCACTTAACCATAGTAGCTTGCTAACTCAATACTATAGTTAACCCACCCATAGTAGTTTCCATATAAAAGTGAAGGCCTTGTTTGAGAGCCTCTTTCTTTAGAGGTGGGTGGTGCTTCCATGATCCATATCAAAATTGTTAGCCTTCAGTCGAAAATACCTACTCTGATACCAATTGAAAAGACAACTACTTCTATCACACGAGTGAACCAAGTTCAATACTTGGATCAGATATAGATGCAGTAAGTAAAGGAACACAAGATGTATAGTGGAAAAACTCCTTGCTCAAGGGAGAAACAACCACTACCTACACTGGTAGGATTTCACCAACTTCAATAATTCAAAGTAATGCAATGTTAAGGTTACAAACTCGCAACACTCAACACAACTATCTTCTCTCACTCAACTCGAGTGCCAGTTGCTTTTGTTCTCTGGATTACTGTTTCAGATTTGCAAAAGCATGACTCTTCTAGGGTTGTTGATTGCCTTTTATACTTGACCCTGTAAGAGTCCTTTTTCAAGACCCCTTCGTAAATATGGCACCTACAACTTTTCCTTGTAGGAGTCCTATTTTGATTCTGCTTCCTTCTTCAGTACTCCTTCACCTAGTTGGATTCTATTTCCTTCGTCATGGCCTCTATCCTAGTACTGCATGTTGAACCTGATTCTGTTTGTCATCATCAAAACCACTTCAATAGATCCTGCCAAATCCTAACAAAGGTGATCGAGTAGTGGTGACAACAAAGAATTCTAGAATGTCAATTACTCATACTGCATGATGGTGTTTATTCCTCATCATAGCTCAAGCCAAGTGCAAATTCAAAATGTCTACCATTTATCGGGTATGACAAAGAACTTTTTATCAGTGTTGCAACTAACAATCTCAGGCAACTATGTGGTGTTTGTACCAAATGACATAAAATTATATCAAATATTGGAGTTACGAGCTTTCCAATCATGGATATAAGAAGATTAGAGTCAACCTATGTCATGGTAACCGAGATAAATTATGTATGCAAAAGTCTTAGAGTAATGAAACAATCAATCTATGGAATCCATGTCTTGGGTATCTAAGCTGTAAAAAATAAAAAATCATGATGCTACAGTCAAAATTAAAAGGTCTTTCCCAGCTCGAGAATATAGGAAACACTATATGTTGAAAGCCAATATGAAAAAGCACATTTTTCCTGTTGAGAATCAAAGTATCAAGACAATAAGCCACTGGAGCTGGTGCCCATAGGCAGCTCCATTGGATTATTGTCTTGATACTTTGATTCTCCATAGTAAAGAAGTATTTTTTCATATTGGAATCCCAACACATATGGTGTCTCCTATATTCTCAAGCTGGGATATACCTTTTATTTTTGACTGTAGTATCATGATTTTTGACTTGTTAGCTTAGGTACCCACGATGTGGATCCCATAGATCGATTGTTTCATTACTCCGAGTCTTCTTCATACATAAGTTATCTTGGTTACCATGACATAGGTTGACTCTAATATGCTTACCTCCGTGATTGTAAAGCTTGTAACTCCAATGTTCGATATAATTGTATGTCATTTGGTACAAACATAACATAGTCGCTTAATCATCTTCTCTTTAGGTAGTCAGTGAGCAGAGGTTGTCCATATCAAGGAGATTACTACCTTAAAGATGCTTCAAAGGAAGATGAGTTGCATAATGGATCACTCAAAATGGATGCAAAGAATAAATTAAGTTGGTGTCGAAGGAGAACATTAAAGAATCATCGCCAACTTAATTAAAATCTAAAATATTTCAAAGAAGAATATAGAATATTCAAAGGTTGTAGAGAATTCAAGGAAAAACTCTAGAATGACAGTTTTTGAGTGCAAATCTAAAAATATTGTAGAAAGTGTGATTCTAGAAATAAGTGGAAGGTGTAGTTCTAGAATATTGCCTTCACTAGACCCTTTCATCACCACTTATAAATAGAGATGGTTAGAGTTGTATGTGTACTCAAATAAAAAGTGTGTGATAAGAAAGATTAAGGAAAATGTCTACTAAGAAAAGAGTGAGTGCAAAAGAAATATTGAGCGTAAAGCGTGTAAGAGCGAAGCTAATCCTTACTTAGCAATAATAAAGTTCAAGTTGTGAGAAACCAATTATGCCAAACAATTTCCGATGGGAACTTACTTTGGATCCAAACCATCACTCTTATCCGTTGGTCACAACTAGTGTTAGCGGAAACATGAAAATAAAAAACAAGGAAGAACAACAATAGTTAACATGGTTCACATCAGAATGATCCCACGTCCACTAGAGAACAACTGTTTTTATATTAAAAAAGAAAGGGGAGAGATCCCAAATTGTGCAACCAATGCTAGTAGCACATGAATTCAGCTTCACGGTTGCAGAGAAGATATCATGGTAGTCAATTCCTCTTTCCGACTAAAACCCTTTGCAACTAATCTAGCCTTGAACCTAGCATCTTGCACTTCTAGAATACCCTCTTTTTTTTCTGTAGACCCATTTGCATCCAACTGTCCTCTTCCCCTTTGGCCTTTTAACTAAAACCAATGTCTTATTTTTTTTAAGAGATTCCATCTCTTCCATCATGGCTAACCGCCATTGTGCAGCATCCTTGCAAGAAGTTGCTTCTACATACGACGAGCGGCTCAAGATCCTTAATCTGTTCTTCTGCAGCTATGAATGCATATGCAATGAGATTTGCTTGTTCTATAAGATATTCCAAGTTCCATATTTTTCTTTTTTCCCTTCCCTTCGCAATTGTGTATGGTTCATTGACAGTAAGTTCTTAAAGATCTGTATCTTTTGACTCATCAACTTGAGCCTCTTGATGCTTTTCCTTAGTAAGCTCCACCGGTAACTCCACCTGTTTGTTGTTCTGGTTTCCTGATAACTCCAAAGAAACTTTATGAGGATCAAGTATAGAGGATTTTTCAAAGGTAACATCTTTATTAAGTACAAATTTGTGCATAGACAAACACCAAAGGCGGTATTCTTTTACTCCATCTACATACCCTACAAATATTTCCTTCTTAGACCTCGGTTCAAGCTTTCCTTCGTTAATATGATAGTAAGTTGGACAACCAAATATTCGCAAGTATGAAGAGTTAAAGGGATCATCTAACCAAACCTCATTCAAAGTCTTAAAGTCAATCGTTGATGCTGGAGATCGATTGATAATATGAGAAACAGTGTGATTTGCTTCATAAAAAGACTTTGGACATTTTGGGTTGTAAGAGCATACAACGAGCATGCTCAAGAAGAGCTTTGTTCATCCTCTGTTTTGGTAGGTACCTGACCATCTTATTCCTTGCAATCACATGCTCCTTGTCGAAACCCAATTAAAATCTTCACTACAAAACTCCAAGACATTGTATGTGTGAAGATACTTGATTTTCTCTTCATTTGATTCTCAACTAAAATCTTCCATTCTTTAAACGCTTCAAAATCATCACCTTTTGCCTTTAAGAAACACACTCAAACCTTTCATGAAAAATCATCAATGAATGTGAGAAGATACCTCTTTCCTTCCTTTGATGGAAGCTTAGAGGGACCCCACAAATCTAAATGAATATAGGCTGCCATCCCTCCTGTCTTATGCTTTCTAGTGATGAAGCTGGTACTTCTGCTTCCCTTGGACGTAGTGCTCACAAAATCCAAGTGTGTTGATCTTATCACCATTCAAAAGGTTGTGTTTTCTCAATATCTCTAGTACTCGTGCGCTCATATGACCTAGTATTATGTACTATAATCTTGCCCTGTCATCGTCAACTAATTGCACTGTAGATGCATTAATTGAGCCAACAATAGTGCTTCCTACTAGTATCTTGAGGCCATCCACCAGCTTGGCCTGCAGCATGACTGAAGACCCTTCAGTCACTTTCACGGTTCATTCTTCACTCATGTGCTTGTATCCCTGTTTATCCAGAGTACCCAGAGGGATCAAATTTTTATTTAGATCAAGAACATAGTAGGCTTATGTAATAATCCTCACAATTCCATCATCGCAGCGAGCCCAAACTACACCAATGCTAACAACTTTACAAGTTGCATTATTGCTCATTATTATGGTTCTTCCACTTATCTCATAGTTGTAGAACCAATCTCTTTGGAATATCAGATGCAAAGTACAACCAGAGTCTAACACCCATTTGTTGCCATAGACCCCATTATTGCATGATGTTGTTAGTACATATTCATACTCAACAATGGATACACTCGCCTTTTCTTTGGACTTTGATAGTGGAAATCTCGTTCAAAGTGCCCCTTCTTGTGACAACCCCAAGACTTTGCATTCTTCTTGTTCACACGATACCTTTATCTGCTTTGGTTTGCTCCTTTCTTTGTTGGCTAGTATGGCCTCTCACAAAAATCCCACTAGCTTTGTCATTTTTGTCTCCTTCAAAATGCCTCTGCACATCACAAGAGTTAAGTGCTTGCCGAACTTGCTCAAAAGTGATAGTCTTCTTTCTACACATCGCTGAATTCTCAATATCACAATATTTTAAAGTCAATGAAAATAGCAAACCACATGCCAGCATCTCATCATCCTTTTTAATTCTGACAGTTTATAAGTCCATCACAAGTTTATTGAATGCATCTAGATGTTCTTGTAACAAAGTATCGGACTCCATCTTAAATATGTGAACACATCATTGTAAAAACATCCTTATTGTCACCAACCAGTCCTGGTAAAGCCCTTCCAGCTTTTTCCATAATTGTTTTGTCGTCTCCTCGGTACATGTGCTCACTTCACAAAGCATGTTAGGTGTAAAGGAAGATCTTAAAAATTCCTTCGCAGTTAAGAAAAGTTGGTTGCGCTCTTGAAAGGAGTCATCTTTAATAGAAAGATCTTAACTCCGCCATTGCACCCCACTAATGGTGGTCATTCTCCTACGCGAACTCAGACGTGCCTAAGTTCTTGTCAACACTAATTTGATTGTAAAAAGAAAAACTGGCTATAACAATTTAAATATAATATCCTATAGATAACTAAATCTTTTAAAAGTTTTGGTTTTTACTTTAACTATATGGTACTTAAAGCCAATTAATTCAAATTTGCATATGGTGGCTACGAAGGATAGAAAGCCCTACATAGCATTATTTTTTTTATCTTTACAAATGTTTCTTGCAATACTTTTGCAGATTCTCAGAAGTGGCATGTCTTGGCTATGCATGTTGGTTGGATATTTGTGGACGAATAGGAAAAGAAATATTGTCACCAAAGACAAGTTATGTTGGTTATTTAGTGTTCAAATTAGTCGATATGTCCTACGGACGTGAATCTGCTAATTCAATGATAATGTCTGTTAAGTATAAGAATGAATCTGCGATTGGAGAACAAGCCAGCACTGTGAGACTTGTAACGTTTCCCACACGGAGAGGTGATGGATGGATGGAAATAGAGCTGGGAAATTTTAGTTGTAAGGAAAGTAGTGATGACCTTGTTATAGAAAGATTTATTGAAATTAAACATCCTGAGTGCCAATTTAGTGCACCGAACTTGCCCTGCCCACTTTCTAGAATGGTTTTGGACTTGAACCATAGAGCTCTCATTCTAGAGTTCTTCCTTCAATTGTCCATAAGTCTTAATCTTCTAGATTCTTCTTTCAAATATCATAGATATTACTAGAGCTATTCAAAATCGAACTGAAACCATAACTCGATTCAAAAAAAGTTATTGGTTTGTCGATTTCAATAACGGTTTTGATTTTTTCATTTATCAAGTTATCAGTTCTTAACGATTTTCGATTATTTCTAAATGAGTTCATCGATAACTTGATAGTAAATTATATTATTATATTATATTTTATACCATTTGGTATATAAAGTCCTTAACTTAGAGTTTACTTTCATACTTTTATTTTTGGTTATCTCAAACTCTCAGTTATTCTACAATGTGACAATCTTTACTTTGAGAAAGATGCGATTGTCATCTCATGTGCATTATTCATTTGGTTTGTCACCTTGTTTCTAAGTGATATTCAATGATTTTTTGTGTCAAATCTTCACGGGTAAACTGATAACTAAATTGATAACGATTAATAATCGATAAACCAATAACCGATTAGTCAAGATCTTAATAGTTTTATAACAATTTAGCATACTTGTAAATCAATAACTGATAAGTCAAATTGATAAACTTAAAAATTGAATTGAACCGACCATATGCAACCCTAGATATAACTAGAGTTAGTGATGACGTTCTCATAGTACCCCTCAACACCAACTTAATTATTTATTCTTTGCATCCATTTTCAGCAACGAGATTTTGCAATCATTTTGATTTCCAGCCATATTATGAACCTCTTCCTCCCTTGAACTCCTTCACTCAGTACACTTTGAATCAGTGGCAGAGCCAGAATTTCAGTTAAGAGAGTTCAAAATCTAAAAAAATAAATACACGAATTAGTCGAAGGGGGTTCGACATCTACTATATATGGATAAAAATAATTTTAACCATATATAAATAGTATAATTTTTTGGGACCCCCTAGGCCTTAGGAATAGGAGTGGAGACACGTTATGCCTAGAGGATTCATCTGAACCCTTTCGGCGAAAAGTTATACTATTTGTACATGGTTAAAATTATTTTTTATCCATATATAGTTGATGTGGAACCTCCTTCGGCTAGTTCGTGTATTTGCTTTCTTAGATTTTGAACCCCCTTAATTGAAATTCTGGCTATGTCATTGCCTAGGTATAAGATGGCTCCGCCACTTCTTTGAATCTCCTTAGCTAATATTGCATTCATATACTTGGTTGTTGGACATTTCGGCCGTGTCGACCTCCTTAGTTATGGTTTTGGTGCTTCCTGGACTTCTCTTGCAATGCATCTGGTGTTTCAACTGCTCCAATTTTTCATTTACTCCTTTTGTTTTGTGTGTGGAGATACCTCTGGTGCAGGTGATTGTTCATAATGTCCTAGAGATTTTTCATAATGTTCGAGACAACTTGAACGCACTTCAACTTCATTATCATGACTTTGGGGAGTGAAGCCATAATAAAGTTATGTGTTTAGTAAGATCCATCAAGTACTTTCAAAATTGAACAAGATAATATAAAGCTAAATTTAGAAACAAGAGCAACATAAATCACTAAAGAAGTCTTAGAGTTTTTAAAAATAACCACAATGTTAGTGCCAACTGAAGCACACTTCACAATTCAAAGCTACAATAGATCGAGTTTCGTCTTTGATAGAACCTAACAATTATGGATCAAATTCTGCATTTATATCAAGAAAATATGTATAAATAATGTAATCTTAAATCAAGAAAG
Organism: Solanum aculeatissimum; assembly: GCA_038996855.1. Lineage (NCBI taxonomy): Eukaryota > Viridiplantae > Streptophyta > Magnoliopsida > Solanales > Solanaceae > Solanum > Solanum aculeatissimum. Next base: position 13,077 of record JBCEWC010012057.1, read on the forward strand.
CAATAATCATTATAGTTCAACAATTGTAAAACTTAAAATTCCAGATCCACCTCTCACGACTTATTCAATTACTTTAGGATGAAACTCAATTCCTTCCATGATAAGAACACTAAATTGGCAATCAGGACGTTTAATTTCAATAAATCTTTCTATAACAAGGTAATCACTACTTTTCTTACAACTAAAATTTCCCAGCTCTATCTCCATCCATCCATTACTTCTCTGTTTGGGAAACGTTGCAAGTCTCACAGTGCTGGCTTATTCTCCAATCACAAATTCATTCTTATAATTAACAAACATTATAGTTGAATTAGCTGATTCACGTTCTAGGACATATCGTATAATTTGAACACCAAATAACCAACATAACTTGTCTTTGGTGACAATATTTCTTTTCCTATTCTTCCATAAATATCCAACCAACATGCATAGCCAAGACATGCCACTTCTGAAAATCTGCAAAAGTATTGCGAGAAACATTTGTAAAGATAAAAAAAAATTAAGGCTATGTAGGGCTTTCTCTCCTTCGTAGCCACCATATGCGAATTTGAATTAATTGTCTTTAGGTACCATATGGTTAAAGTAAAAACCAAAACTTTTAAAAGATTTATTTATCTATAGGATATTATATTTAACTTGTTATAGCCGGTTTTTATTTTTACGATAAAATTAGTGTTGATAAGAACCTATGCACGTCTGAGATCGCGTAGGAGAATGACCACCATTAGTGGGGTTCAATGGCGGAGTTAATATCTTCCTATTAAAGGTGAATCCTTTCAAGAGCGCGACCAACTTTTCTTAATTGCGAAGGAATTTTTAAGATCTTCCCTTGCACCTAACATGCTTTGTGAAGTGAGCACAAGTACCGAGGAGATGATCAAACAATTATGGAAAAAGCTGGAAGGGTTTTACTAGGACTGGTTGGTGACAACAAGGATGTTTTTAAAATGATGTCTTTACTTATTTAAGATGGATTTTGGTACTTTGGTACAAGAATATCTAGATACATTCAATAAACTTGTTATGGACTTATAAACTGTTGGAATTAAAAAGGATGATGAGATGTTGGCATGTGCTTTGCTATTTTCATTGACTTCAAAATATTGTGATATTGAGAATTCAGTGGTGAATAGAAAGAAGACTATCACTTTTGAGCAAGTTCGTCAAGCACTTAACTCTTGTGATGTGTAGAGGCATTTTGAAGGAGACAAAGATGATAAAGCTAGTAGGATTTTTGTGAGAGGCCATACTAGCCAACAGGGAAAGGAGCAAACCAAAGCAGATAAAGGTATCGTGTCAACAAGAAGAATGCAGAGTCTTGGGGCTGTCAATGGAAGGGGCTCTTTGAATGAGATTTCCCCTATCAAAGTCCAAAGAAAAGGAAAGTGCATCCATTGTTGAGTATGAATATGTACTAACAACATCATACAATAATGGGGTCTACGACAACAAATGGGTGTTAGAATCTGGTAAGAGATTGGTTCCACAACTGTGAGATAAGTGGAGGAACCATAATAATGAGCAATAATGCAAGTTGTAAATTAGTTGGCATGGTTTAGTTTTGGCTCTCTACGATGATGGAATTGTGAGGATTATTACATAAGTCTATCATGTTCTTGATCTAAAGAAAAATTTGATCCCCCTGGGTACTCTGGATAAATAAGGATACGAGTACATGAGTGAAGAAGGAACCGTGAAAGTCACTGAAGGGTCTTCAGTCACGCTGCAGGCCAAGCTGGAGGATGACCTCAATTAGTTGACGATAACAGGGCAAGATTATAGCACATAAGACTAGGTCATATGAGCGAACGAGGATTGGAGATATTGAGCAAACACAACCTTTTGAATGGTGATAGGATCAGCATACTTGGATTTTGTGAGCACTACATCCAAAGGAAGCAAAAGAATACCAGCTTCATCTCTAGAAAGCATAAGACAGGAGGGGTGGCAGACTACATTCATTTAAAGAATGGAATATTTTAGTTGAGAATCAAATGAAGAGAAAATCAAGTATCTTCGCACAAACATTGTCTTGGAGTTTTGTAGTGAAAAGTTTCATTGGGTTTCTGCAAGGAGCATGTAATTGCAAGGCATAAGATGTTCAGGTACATACCAAAATAGAGGATCAACAAAACTCTTCTTGAGCATGCTCGTTGTATGCTCGTACAAGCCAAAATGTCCAAAGTGTTTTGGATGAAGCAATTCACACTGCTTCTCATATTATTAATAGATCTCCAGTATCAATGATTGGATTTAAGACTTTGAATCAGGTAAAATCATTTATGATTATGAATAGCTAAATATTTATATTCCTGATAATCTCTTAAAAATTATGATAATTATCATATAATAATATTTTTATGATGAATTGTTTAAGAAAGTTTGCTATAGATAGTATGCTAAGAGTAGTTATGCCCGGACTATGCCATCCAAAATAGGGAAACCAAAAAGGCAGAGAAGTCGTGATAGGGAAGTACCTGAATTGTTAAGGCGCTGTTAGGGAAAATGATCAAAGCAGAACACTATAGTAGTGACCAGAAAAAATAGTCCATAATACCTTTATTATAAAATGATAACCATAATAGATAAAGAGTTTAGAAGGAATATTGATAAAAAGCATAACATATGAAAATGATTAACACCTATTTGATAAACGATGACATTAGATATAAAATACTTATACTATATATATTAAAAAATATAAATGGTGATGTTACAAGAAATATTTATGATATAATGATAAAAATAGAAATAGAAGAATTTATGAACCAAGAATTTACAGAATTAACATTAGAAATTGATGAGTCGCAAAAACACTTGTCATTTGACGCTTTTCTAGCTAAAATCTTTGCGCATTCTCAAGCAAATTGTTGCGTCTAATGTGTGCGTAGTGTATTGTGCAGAAACATCGAGCTAAGCAGGGGAAAAGATGAATCTGGAGCAAACTGTGCCCAAACGGACAGTTAAATTGACCGTTTCATGTTTAATGGGCTGTGGGACTGTTCGTTAAATGCAACAGAGAGGGCCTGTGCAGAAAAGGAGCAAAAATGGACTAAGTGTCACTAAACGGGAGGATAGACGGGCCGTCT